>BGPT01000470.1:238054-248569 GCA_003297045.1 Symbiodinium sp. clade C Y103 | reverse complement strand
CCATCTGCCATCACAGTGCTTGAGCTTCGAGAAGCCGGACGTCCAATTCTCAAGATGGTGAACAAACTTGTGAAGGATAGAATCCGAGCCAAACGACATTTTTTTCTAGAGCAACCACAAGGCTCCCAATGGCTTGAAGAAGAAGAACTGGCCGATGTTGTCAACCTAATCAACAAGGGCATCTTGGTTGTCATCAAGGTCGATGGCTGTCAAGTGGGCTACAAAGATGCCGAGAATGGATTGCCCCGCTACAAGCCATCTCTGTACGTCACTTCACTCCTGGCTGCAGAGACCATTTTCCAAGATTGCCGCTGTGATGGACAACATCAACATCAACCACTCGAAGGACGAAACAAGTTCGGCCTCAGAACCCTTCAGGCTTCAGTTTGGCCAGACACTCTCAATGAGATGGTCATTCAGGCCACGTTGCAACAAGGCTCTGCTGAGCTTGCTGCTGCCATTAACATTGGCGATGCCTTCCCTTCAGAGGCACGACCTGCTGAACAACAACTTCAAGGACGAACTCCAAAGCACCAGCGTAGAACTGCCCAACTTGTTGGTCAGTACAATGCACCACCAGTGTACATCAGGCCACATCAACCTGCAATGCCAGAACTGCCTGCTCTGCCTGCTCCTGAACATGGTGAAGTTCAAGAGGTACCTCAACAGCCACCACCTCTTGAAGATGATGCTTCAATTCGAGCATCGCAAGTTGCTGAATTGGATCCATATCACTGAGGCTGAACGACGGCGACGTTGGTTGACCATTTCTCCTGCAGTGCGAAAGATCTTGCGTGATCTTCATGTCCAGTTTGGACACCCAACCAACACAACCCTTCAGAGGATTCTTCGCCGACAAGGTGCACTGCCTGAAGCGATCCAAGGAGCAGATCTCCTCAACTGCGATGCCTGCGGAAACAGCATCCGTAGGCGACGGCCCAAGCCAGTTCGGCTTCCTGGCCGTTACGTCTTCAACCACCATGTCTTGATTGATGTTTTCTATGGCAAGGATGTTTCAGGTGCTTCGTTTTCCTTTTTGAACATTGTCGATGATGCCACGGGCTATCAAGTTGTCAGCTGCCTGGGACAAGCTCAAGGGCCACCTGCCTCAGGAGCCATTTTGCGGCACTTTTTGACCAGTTGGAGTTCATGGGCTGGTCTACCACAATCAATCCAAGTTGATCGTGGGAAAGAGTATTTGGCCTTTTTCAGTGAGTACCTGAAGTCCTATGGCGCTGAGCAAGAAACCATTCCACTTGAAGCTCCTTGGCAGAATGGCAAATGTGAGAAAGCTGGCGATCTCTGGAAACAAGTGCTTCACAGAAGTGTCCAAGACATGCAACTTCAAGGTCTTGATGACATGATGACTGCGACCTCCATCATCACCCAGTGCCGAAACTCATTTCCAGGGCCCAATGGATACTCACCTGTGCAATGGGTACTTGGACTTTCTGAGGTGAGAATCCCTGGCAGTCTTTTAGATGAAGATGAAGCACAACGTTTAGAGATCCTTGAAGCAGCAGATGACCCAACTTCCGCTCTTGCACGATCACTTGGAATTCGTGAAAGTGCTCGAGTGGCTCAGATTCGACTTGACAATGACGCTCGTGTCAGAAGAGCGCTTCTCCACAAATCAACACCAACTCGTGGCCCATATCCAGTTGGAAGCTATGTGTACTTCTACCGTCTCCAGACTCCTGCCGGAGATCGAGCTCAAGGGCGAAGTTACCGATGGTTTGGCCCAGCACGAGTGATCGGTTTTGAGACCAGAAATCAACGAAGAGCTGAATATCCCGAGCTTCCCACTGAAGGAGGACAACCGCATGCCTACTGGCTTCGCTATGGTCCTTCAGTTGTTTTGGTGACTGGCGAGCAACTGCGATTTGCCAGTGAAGATGAGCTGCTTGCTGTGCATTATCTACCACAAGAAGTTTTGCAGCCATCCTATGCCAAGGGTGCTCGGAACTATGTCGACCTGCGAGGTCATGCAGCTCTTCCTCAACATCAACAAGATTCAGAAGAACAAGATGGATCAGCCATGCAGTTCAGTCCATCTCAACCTGCTGTCCTTCCTTCCCCTTCAGCAAGGCCACGTCCTATCCCTGAAGATGTTGAACTTCCTTTAGAACCACCTCAAGAGGAAAGGACGGGCGATGGAATTTTCGACGATGAGCCTGAGCCTGCACCTTCCGCTGCTCCATCCAGAATGCCGAGTAAGGCAATGGCTTCAACTGAAATGTTTCCTCCTCAACAAGATCCATCCGCACTTGTTCAGCCGCATGCTGAGCCACCTGTGCAAATACCTTTCACTTTGGCGATGCAACAACCGAACAGACTTGACGGGCATCCATACAACCCTATGAGGACCACGATGGCGCGTGAACCTGGTCCATACTTTGTGGATGATGATCCATGGGATTGCCCTGATCTTCCACATGCTGTCCGCTTGAAGCAGCTGAAGCACATGAACAACTCTGAGAACAACTTCGAAGATGAAGACCAAAGCACCGACGATGATGAGACGTCAGGTGCCAAGGATCAGNCGCTTGAAGCAGCTGAAGCACATGAACAACTCTGAGAACAACTTCGAAGATGAAGACCAAAGCACCGACGATGATGAGACGTCAGGTGCCAAGGATCAGTCATTTGTGACTGGCCTTGCACTTTCAGCGGCATGCATTGCCGACGCCTTCCTGGCTGGCAGGGCTGCATTTTCAGAAGTTTCTCTGAAGGATCTTTCTCCTGAGGATCGAGAAAAGTTTGACGTTTCAATGAAGAAGGAGTGGGATTCATGGATGAAGTTTGGTGCCGTAAAAGTTTTGACTCCTGAGCAAGTACAAGCTTTGCCTGATGACATTCAAGTCATCGGAACGCGCTGGGTCCATACCGACAAGAATAGCAAGCCAAGACTTCTTGCGAAAGCCATGGCGAAGAAGACCGGCAAGTCAGAGGCCCAGATCAAGAAAGAATTNGCGCTGGGTCCATACCGACAAGAATAGCAAGCCAAGACTTCTTGCGAAAGCCATGGCGAAGAAGACCGGCAAGTCAGAGGCCCAGATCAAGAAAGAATTTCCGTTTCAGGCAAAGAGCCGTTTAGTTGTTCAAGGGCACCAAGAAGATCCACAGGCCATTCGGTCTGACAGTCCTACTGCCTCCCTTCTTGCTTTCAATTTGGTTTGTGCAGTTGCTGTGATGATGCGATGGTTTATCACTGCTTGCGATGCATCAACTGCCTATTTGCAGAGTCAGGGGATTGGCCGACTTTTGATATTGCGAGCACCACGGCCTCCTCCTCCTGACATCAGCCCCTTTGATCTCTTCAGAGCCGAGGGATCGATCTATGGAACCAAAGATGCAGGGAGATCATGGTGGAAGAAACTTTTTCGAACCCTCAAGAGGCATGGATGGCGAATGTCCGCCATAGAAGCTGCACTTTTTCTTTTGGTGATTGACTCCAAGCTGGTTGGCATTTTGATCACCCACGTGGATGATTTGTTTGCGCTGGCGAGGGTGAGGTCTACATGCAGACCGTCAAGGACATGGAATCTGAGATTCACCTGAAGGTCAAGCACCGAGAATTTCGTTTTTGCGGCAAGAACTTGCGACAGTTTGACGGCTTCACCATTGAGGTTGATCAGTTTGATGCGATAGAGAACGTAAACTATATGCTCCTCTCCAAGGACGGCAGGGCCATGATCAACGCCCCACTGAATGCCAACGAGATCAGCGACTTCAGAGCACTGATTGGCCAGATGGGTTGGGTCACGAGGCAAACCAGACCAGACCTCATGGTGAATGTGAGCATGGCAGCCCAGAGCATGGGATCACCCAAAGTCAAGGATGTGGTGAACCTCAACAAAGCTGTCAAGGCCCTCAAGGAAACTTCAGAGGCCACCTCGCGTTTTGTCTACTCCCCTGAGTTGACCCTGAAGGACATTATCGTTTGTGTTTTCTCAGACAGCAGCTTTGCGAATTTGGAGAACGTCAAGTCCCAGTGTGGCTATGTTGTGACACTGACCCTTCCAAGCATCAAAGATGGGCCCCCAACTCCTTTGTTCGTTGTGGAGACCTACTCTGGTTCCATTAAGCGCGTATGCAGATCTACACTGGCAGCCGAATCGAATGGTTTTCTCACTGGCGCTGAAGCAGGTGACTATGTTAGGTCACGTTTGCTGGAGCTTCAATTCCCCAATGGGAAGTCCAATGACCTTGAGAGAGAGTTTGTCAAGAAGAAGCTTCTTTGCATGACAGACGCAAAGAGCCTTGAGAGCACGCTGAGCAAAGATGCGGGGCAGCCAGCGGACAAGCGAGTCCGCATTTTGGTGGCGCAGATTCGCGAGCTCATCGGTGGCAACGACTATGAATCTGATGAGCCGGCATATGCACAGTGGCTTGACACAAGCCAAATGTTAGCTGATGTGCTGACAAAGACAGGCTGTGAACGCGAGCCCCTGTTGTCAGCTCTTTTTGATGGCAAGTGGCAACTTGAGCCCACCGAAGATGCCAAAGCCAAGAAGGCTAGCATAAGGGCTTCAAGACATGCACGAAAGCAATTGGCAGTTAAGGACGGGTGTGAATTTCCATTGGATCATGACAGCATCAGCAGCATATCCCCCCAATGATCATGAGGTAACTGCCCTTTGCTTCGGTGCATTGCATTTCACCGTGACCGCCGCAGGGCGCCCTTTCAGGCACAAAACCGGTGCCATCAGCCGGCACGCCGTTGCTTGGTTTTTGATAAGATATAAGTTTGATATAAAAATGTTTTTAACAAGTATTTCAAGAGTATGCTAAGTTTTTGACTTGTTAAAACATGGGATCAACAAAAGCGTGGCAATGATGACTGAGGCTGAGGGATTGTGCCTGGCTGTGCACCTTTGCCAAGCAAACCTGGCAAGACCTGAAGCAAATTGCAGGCCGCATTCACGTCTCGCCCTCTAGCGACGGCTGAAAGGATTGGAGGATTGGCTAACTATAGCGAAATTGGATTAAATTGACTAACCCCACTGCCATCGACTGCCTATGTGTTCAGCACAAGTCATGTCGGTGTCAACTTCTTGTGCTGAGACGCCCCTTTGGCTGCCAGGAGCTGTAGGCCCTTCCCTATCCTCAGCCGAAAAATGCCAGAAATGACGTTCGGATGCTCAAAGAAAGAAAGATAAAGAAAACACCAAAATTAAACAAAACCATAAAGCCTCAAAGCAATCGAAAACAATTGAAAGCAATGTGATGTATATGTTGTAAATATGTTGTAAAGTAGAGAACGAGAAATAAAAGAACACAAAAATTGAAAGCCAACGTCTCCTCACTCTGTGAGCAGCCTCACAGCCCAGATCTCGATGGAACGTCATGTGAACGTCATGTATCGCATTGTGATTCTGACGAATTCTGACGAATTCTGACGAGGAGCAATTCGCCTTGGGGACCTGATAACACACCTGCAAGATCTGCAAGTCCGTCGGCCTCACCGTCGGAGCATGTGCAAATTCGAAGCAGTAGATACTCCGTAGATCTTCGTTTCAGCAAGGCTCAGTGACTTTTCTCGACCTTTCTCTCCATGCTGAGGGCAGCACCAAATTGATTGGCCTAGGCCACGGGGCAAAAACCCGCAGAAGAACTGCAATGTCACAGTCCTCCCGTCAACAATGTGATCAGCAATGTGGTCAACAATGTGGTTAATATGTCAGAGCCACCAGACATGTCATGATTTCATTTGATTCACCGTTTCACATATGTTATCGTATTTTCTTGCGCTCCAAAGCCGTTTAGCAGCGCAGCTCAACTGAACTCAGCATGAATTCGGAGACCCCGGACGCGCTCGGCGCTGTTCCACTTGGCGCAGGCGGCCCAGGTGGCGCACCTGGAGATGAACACACAAGACAAAAGACACTCAGTTAACACACAAAACAACAATAGAAGAACAATATAACTTATTAATATAACATAATAATGAAATAATATAACAAATTGAAAGTGATGATTACGTGCCAGGAACAAATTCTTGGGTCAAAGCAAGAGACTATCAAATTCATATCATTCCCGTCCTTTTTTGCAACTTATTTGGTCAAACCCACATGTAATCCTTGATAAAATAGTTTTCACCAGTATTAGCTTCATTTGATGTTCGTCTTGACCCTAGAACTGTCATGGTATTTCATGTTCCCCTCCATGAGCGCCGCCTTCCGGAATGGGCGGGGCCCATCCATAAAACCTCGAGTTGGAAGTGATGTGCGTGATGCACTGCATCGAACTCTCAAGTTGTATGTCGTACCCAGAAATTGGAGGGCATGAAGGGCCTGAAGAGGTAAAGCCGAGGTAAAGCCAAACATGCCAAACAATCCTTCAAACAATCCTTCAAACAAACCGGAAAAGTTGCCAAAATCACTAAGGCTTTCAGGGGACCCGTAGGACCCGTGCCAGAGGTAGAGATAGGTGCAGATAGGTGAGACATGGCTGAGACATGGCTGAGACCTCCTGCAAATCCTGATGAGGGCGAAGGCTCGAAAACCACCACATCCTTTCTCCATCGAAAACCCCATCTTTCCCCATAAACAAATTTCAAATATTTTTGATTAACCTTTAAACAAATTTTACAATAGATTTGACGCGTAACTTTCATTGCCGGGGACTTAGGCTGGCCCCGAAGGGGGCCAGCCTAAGTCCCCGGCTGGTGCCGAAGGCACCTTCGGCACCAGCCCAATTTTCATTCCGAATGAATTCCCCTCTTGGCACAGCCCTCCACGATTCCCACATGATTCCCACATGATCCAAGCAGGTTCTGAACACAGAAATTGTGGAACAAACCCTTCGAAAGTGACATGCCTGAGGACTGCACTGCATGGCATAGTAAACTCCGAAATCCGCCGGATAGGCAACTTTGAAGCCCTCTGTTGGATGTGGTGAATGCTATTTCAACACATTTCAACGCGGAAGCGAGTCACCAGTGTCAGTAGGTACCAAGTTGGTTGTGACTTTATGTCACTCTTGTGCGGTTCAACGCGGCCAAGTGTGTGGTCAATACGGAGTTAATCTGCAAATATCTGCAGTTCTCTCTGCAGCTTTGCAGTACTCAGCTGTCCGACATCCAACTTGTCAAGAGGGACATACTCATACATGCTGTATATTGCTGTAATTTGCTGTATCTCCTAAACGTGGCTTTGGGCAAATGATGAACAGGCACGGGCTTTCTAAAAATCAAGCAATACTTCTAGTATCTTCCAAGATCATCCAATATATGCAAGGAGAAGCATTGGTAAGATGCACGTCCTTGCACTGGAGATGCTTGAAGTGAGTTGAATAAAAGAAGAACATACTTGAACATCAAACATCTATAATGCATGATAAACATCTACAACATGGATCCTTTCCACCAAGAACATCAACATCAAATGAACACACAAACCCAGCAATCTCCAGGAAGCCCTTCTCTCGTTTTGTTTTGCTCGTAGTAAGCATTGAAGTCCAAACGGCACAAGAGGAAGCTCAGGATGCCTTGGCTGACAGTGACATGATGTGAAGAACATGATGTGAAGAACATGATGTAAACATGATGTGAACATGATGTGATATTCTCTAATATGCTTACAGTACAATTTGCCACTATAAAAATGCAATGCCTTGCGTAGATCCATGAATTTTTCTAAGAAAACTATTGCCAACGCTTGGTGCCAACGCTTGGCAGTTTTCTTTCAGGATTCTGGTGAGTTCTGGTGTTTGCTGATTGAAAACTATCGGGATCATCTCGGGATCATCTCGGGATCTCTCTGAGTGCTTTGCTGATCTCACTGTGTCTCTCGGGTTGGTCCTCACGTCAGCGTCGCGGTGTCACAGTTTCTCAGGGGTGTCCCATGATGCAGCGTTTCCTTTTCATCGAAGGTCTTAGCAGCTTTTCGTCTATTATGCAAGTCACATCTAGGCACATGGCAAATTCCGGGAGCAAAGGGTGGCAAGGTGTGGCTAGGCATGGCAAGGGATGTTAAAAGAACCTGTATGACCTGTTTGCATCTTCGACCAATCTTCATTCTACTTGTGTTGCAATCCAGACCTGGTAGCGCAACTCTGATCCCAAACTTTGTTACTACGTACGTTCAAGGTGCACTTTGACATGCTTTGCAATCGCTCTGATGGACATATAATTCACTCACAAGCACCGTAGCTTTTTCTTATAGGGTCTTTCCCCTTCGATGTCTGCGTTTGGCCAACTCTTGACTCTTGTTTTCAGTGTTCAGCATTTTGGGGCTTTGCAAGCTTCACCATTTTACGCCTGTGGTCGTCTGTAGTCTCTGCCAAACAAGTTCAACGAGAAGCAAAGCTCAACGTTTGGTGCTTTGCCAAACCTTTACCACTTCCGCAGTCTTCGTTTCCCGTTTCTCCCATTTCTCCTCCAAAGCTCTGAGGAACAGCTGAAGTTTCATCGTAAAGGTCGATGCCAAGTGATCGAGCTGTGCTCGGCATTCAGCCAGTGATCGAGCAAACGGCCGACTTCTTACTGCCTCAAAATGTCAGACGACTTCAAACGGAGCTCTTGAAGTTCCCATCGTCTGTTCATCTGAAGACACAAACATATTCGCCACATGTTCATCACCGTAGTAAACAGGGATTAAACATGAGTGGGAAAGGGACCCTTCTTTCCCCTCAGAATTCATCTCTTCATACGGCCGTGATTCTTCACATCGTTATACCTCTTCCTTCATAAATCCAAACAGATTTTCATTCCCTCCGACCTCTTGCTCTCCCTCCTTTTCCTGCCTGAAAAACACTTGCGACATCCTCTGCTTCTTGCATCGCTTCCGCTGCTTCAAATGAAGATGCACATGCCTCTTCGAAATGCACGCCGGGGTCCATATTAAAACGCAAAGAACAAACAGTTTCCACCTTGTCAAGCAACCGCTAGTCTTTATAAATCCTTCGGGTACCTATGTTGAGGTACCCAAGGGCCTTTGCAAAATGAAGATGCCTTGCAAATCCTTACGGACTATCTACAATGGGGGTTTCTGAAACTTCTGTATTCTTGTTGATTTAAGATGGAGTGTTTGTCAAACGAATTAATCAAGGCATATTTTGCAGCAATTTTGATCCATTCTCTGGCACTTCCCGGGCACTTCCCGGGCACTTCCCGGACGCCACCTGTTCCTGCAGCGAGCAAAACTCCAAGGCCAAACCCAGCAGGGTTGTGACGCCCGAGAGGATGGCCTCATGTGCGACTCAAACACCAAAAGAGCAAACGTTGAAAAACAAAAACACATAAACCCGCCGGGGGGAAAACCGCGCTAGCGGATATTCAATTTTTGCAATTCTATGTGGCTGGCGGTGTGGCCCCGTAGCAATTTTATGATCAGATAAGTGTTCAAAAATCCCGGGGATTTTCAAAGTGCATTTGAATGATGTAGTGGCTTTTACAGGGGGAAATGTGTTCAGAGCGCGACGTTTTTTTATCATTCATCCGCTCCGCAGTCTTTTGCTCAAGGCGTGGCCTGTGATAGACATCATGTCATTCTGGCCATTGTTTTGTCATTGCCACTGGAAAACCCTTACTCCTTGCAGCAGCTTTGGGTTGACTGAGCCATTGATGCGTGTGTTCAAACTGTTATGGATTTTGTAGCAACAAAAAAGTCTTAGATGTTATATGAAAGAGTTCAAAGCGTAGCAACAAGAAAGTCTTAGATGTTACATGAAAGAGTTCAAAGCGTAGCAACAAGAAAGTCTTAGATGTTATACGAAAGAGTTAGAAGCGTAGCAACAAGAAAGTCTTAGATGTTATACGAAAGAGTTCAAAGCGTAGCAACAAGAAAGTCTTAGATGTCATATGAAAGAGTTCAAAGCGTAGCAACAAGAAAGTCTTAGATGTTATATGAAAGAGTTCCAAGCGTAGCAGCAAGAAAGTCTTAGATGTTAAATGTCAGAGTTCACAGCGTAGCAACAAGAAAGTAATAGATGTTACATGAAAGAATTCAAAGAGTCGCAACAAGAGAGTCTTAGATGTTATATGAAAGAGTTCCAAGCGTAGCAACAAGAGAGTCTTAGATGTTATATGAAAGAGTTCCAAGCGTAGCAGCAAGAGCGTCTTAGATGTTATATGAAAGAGTTCAAAGCGTAGCAACAAGAAAGTCTTAGATGTTATATGAAAGAGTTCCAAGCGTAGCAGCAAGAAAGTCTTAGATGTTACATGAAAGAGTTCAAAGCGTAGCAACGAGACAGTCTTAGATNCAACAAGAAAGTCTTAGATGTTATATGTCAGAGTTCACAGCGTAGCAACAAGAAAGTCTTAGATGTTACATGAAAGAGTTCAAAGCGTAGCAACAAGAGAGTCTTAGATGTTATATGAAAGAGTTCCAAGCGTAGCAGCAAGAGCGTCTTAGATGTCATATGAAAGAGNAAGAGTTCAAAGCGTAGCAACGAGACAGTCTTAGATGTTAAATGTCAGAGTTCAAAGCGTAGCAACAAGAAAGTCTTAGATGTTATATGTCAGAGTTCACAGCGTAGCAACAAGAAAGTCTTAGATGTTACATGAAAGAG
>BGPT01000470.1:189400-224417 GCA_003297045.1 Symbiodinium sp. clade C Y103 | reverse complement strand
TTGCCCAATTGGCTCCATGGAATTCGATCAGCGCGCTGCTATTGTCAACCTCATGCTGCAAGTTGGAAAAGATGCAGGGCTTCTTACACCTTGCCTTCGTAAGTACAGCGATCACACACACGCTTGGCGACAGGCTGTTGCAGAGTACCACGGCATTGACATTGCTCAAGCCAAAAAAGCCTTGATGAAAGCTACATTCGGGTTTGCGCTCCCCGTTAATGATGCTGCAGCTGGCACTTTGCCATTCCTACAAGGACACCGTTGCCAACAAATAGCATTATTTTTTTTGCAGAAGTCGAAAAAACAAACAATGTACGACGATGTTGCTGCAAATACAACGCAAAATTAACTACATACATGTCAAAAAAAATAAATATAACGTTTATGTTGACTCCACATTAAACACATGCATCGACCACATCAGTATATACACATGAAAACCAACCACAATACTTTTAAGCAAATAGCGACTATCACACAGAACACAATTTTTTTGTATTTTCAAAATCATAATAAAGCGAGACGTCTCTTCCTGCGTCATCTTCCGGGTGCAGCCGGCGCTTCAGGATTAGCTGCTGAATCCAAGCTGGTCCGTGAAACCCTGTGCCGATCNCGTCTCTTCCTGCGTCATCTTCCGGGTGCAGCCGGCGCTTCAGGATTAGCTGCTGAATCCAAGCTGGTCCGTGAAACCCTGTGCCGATCACACCCACACACCCACACGTCTTGGACGAAATGATCCGGGCAGAACGTCAACGCCCTGAGACGTCGACCATGGCGTTTTTGTTATTTGATAAAGAAGATACAGCCACACGGCTCCTGATTTCTCTTTTGAAGGAACACNGCAGAACGTCAACGCCCTGAGACGTCGACCATGGCGTTTTTGTTATTTGATAAAGAAGATACAGCCACACGGCTCCTGATTTCTCTTTTGAAGGAACACGGATGGATCTTGGTATGCCCCATTTTCGACGCGGTCATTGCGATCCCTGGGCAAGAATCTGTCCCAGGGACAGAAGAAGCCATTATGCAAGAGTTCGAAAGTCACACCAATCTTCGCCTGCACATCAAGCCGGTCCACAGCTAATCACCCAAAATTGTACAAAACCTTGCGAGGNGAAGCCATTATGCAAGAGTTCGAAAGTCACACCAATCTTCGCCTGCACATCAAGCCGGTCCACAGCTAATCACCCAAAATTGTACAAAACCTTGCGAGGCAAATCGAAGCTCCTTTCCGCAGATGTGCAAAAGGAAGACTTCAAGCTGACACACACCCAAAATTGATAAATATTTTTCTAGTACGAAATCACAATCCAGTTCAATTGCACAGAACAATGCCTACACCACGTAGCATGCCCAGTTATTTTAATGTTTCAACCAAAACACGCCCACCATTTCATGCCTTTTGAATATATAACAGAAAGTATATAATTTCTTCCTTTATAGCGGTAAACAAAGGCCTTGCCTATATCCAGCTGCCACTATGACTATGTCCCAATCTTCCCTTGATTTTCCCTACAATTATTCCATTGCCTTCCAAAGCATTCCAGTGACTCTGCGCACATGCGAGATGTTACACTAGCATATCTTCTCTCACACTTGCACACATGCGGAATGTTACGCTAGCAGATCTTCTCTTGCACTTGCACACATGCGAGATGTTACGCTCTCTTGCACTTACACATATGCGACGTATGTTCCACTAGCAAATCTTCTCTTGCACTTGCACACGTGCGAAATGTTACGCTCTCTTGCACTTGCACATACGCGAAATATGTTCCACTAGCAAGTCTTCTCTTGCACTTGCACACGTGCGAAATGTTACACTCTCTTGCACTTGCACATATGCAAAATATGTTACACTAGCAAATCTTCTCTTGCACTTGCACACATGCGAAGTGTTACTCTCTCTTGCACTTGCGCATATGCAAAATATGTTACACTAGCAGATCTTCTCCTGCACTTGCACACATGCGAATGTTACGCTCTCTTGCACTTGCACATATGCGAAATATGTTACACTAGCAGATCTTCTCTTGCAAGTTATTTCCATGCTAGGCTGTAAGATCTTGTCCTTCTCTTCCAAACATCTTTCAACCATCTCGGATGTCACGCTTCCCCTCTTGGATGCTACAATGTTAAGTCTTGCCCTTTAATATTGAATCATCCTCCATGCTACGCTTTAAAACTTTCTACTTTCAAACATCTTGGATGCTACGCTGCAGCATCTTGTGCTTTCCAACAATGCTTGATGGTACTTTCAAGCATCTTGGACCACGCGCACCACACGCACCACGCAAACCATCGCACCACCCAACCAACCCAACCCACGCGGACCACGCGGACCACGCGGACCACGCGGACCACGCAGACCACGCGCACCACCCAACCCACCCAACCCACGCTGACCACGCGGGCCACGCGGACCACACGGACCACGCGGACCACGCGGACCACGCGGACCACGCGCACCACCCAACCCACCCAACCCACGCGGACCACGCGGACCACGCGGACCACGCGGACCACGNACCCAGACCAAGCGGACCAAGCGGACGACGCAGACCACGCGGACCACGTTATAAGCACCACTGCCGCGACCCATGTCTGACATCCTATACCCCCCTTTCCACCAACACCACGCGTAGTCAGCTTTGCTTCTGCAGGGGAAGGAGACAGCGTCACATAGGCCAAGACCGTCCAAGCCACCCCCAACCCCCCCCCCGAAACCCCAGAGAAACATACAACGATTAACAAAATCTGCACGACTACACGCGCGGTTTTCCCCCCCGCTGGCATAAACATGTATATATCATATATATATATATAGATCACATATATATATATATATATATATGATGTATACATCATATATATATATATATGTATACATCATATATATATATATATGATGTATACATATCATATATATATATATATGTATACATCATATATATATAGAGATCACATATATATATATATATGTGTACATCATATATATATATATATATCCGCCGACCCCGGCCGACGCCAGGGGGAGCGAGTCAGGGAAAAAGATTACCGTTGCTCCGGGCCTCTGTTCCGATACTTTCAGCAACTGGAACAATGACGACTGTAACAACGCTACAATCGGTAACTGTAACAAACTGCAATGATGAGTGCAACAACGCTATAATCGGTAAGTGTAATAAACTGCAGTGATACTATTACTACTACTACTACTACCACTACTACCACTACCACTGCTCCTACTCCTACTCCTACTCCTACTCCTACTACTACTACTACTGCTACTACTACTACTACTACTACCACTACTATTACTACTACGACTACTATTGCTACGACTACTATTGCTACGACTAATTCCTACAGCTACTACTACTACTACTACTACTACTACTACTACTACTACTACCGGCACACGCCCACACACACACACCCATGTATTAGTATGTCTGTCTGTATGTTTGTATGTTTGTATGTTTGTATGTTTGTATGTTTGTATGTTTGTATGCATGCATGCATGCATGCATGCATGCATGCATGGATGTATGTATGTACGTAATATGTTTTAAACCTACATGTTTTGACATATAGCATCAATATAGATCAATATAGTGCATGTTCTTACATTGCAAATGAAGGCAACCTGTTTCCTTTGTTAAAATCAATGTAACTCATTTGAAAAACAACATCTAGCACAAAGTGAGATTCAACATTTCTTTCCTGATCTTTCTGGTGGCTGGTCCCTGACTTGGTGCAGTATCTGTTTTAACCTCTGTCTGTACTTTGCCCCAAGAAGGCCCAACTGCATATAGAGTGCGTGCTACAGTGCGCCATCTCCACTGACAACAAATGCACCTTTTCTGCAATCTTTTGCAACAAAGGGAGCATGTCTCTTTGCTTTACAATGGGACCATTAGCTTGGGTTTTGAGATCTTGCCATGTCTTCAATTCGAGCTGCTTGTATTCAAACATCTTGAGTTTGCATTCCTTTGAACCATTTTCTCCGTGATCTTCTGCTTCCAACACTTGATTTGTGATTTCATGTGGGTACCGCAAATCCCATGTTTTACCATCAAGTGGCTGTATACCCATTGGCAGACAAACCGATACCTTGTTTCAAACACTTCCCACAGCCTCGCTTCCTCTTGCCAGGAATGCACCCTCTTCCACACCAGCCAAATACCGCTCATGCTGCGAAATCACCTGCAACAATCTGCAACATGGGAACTGATGGAGATTTGAAGGTCTCGAATCATTTTGAGGCGAGGAACCTCCATACATCTTGACATGTCGATGTCCAAATCTTCTGCAATTCTTCAACTTCTGCAAAATGAAATAGACAAGAATTGCAGAAGATTCAAGAACTTCTAAAAATTCAAACATCGACATGTCTTTTCTTCGATGAACGAAATTCAATGAAATGCCAGGAATGGAAAAAAAACAACTGAGTAACAACCGCTTATCAAAAGTGGCAACGCGGGGCGTTGCGCAATTGGGTTCGGCTCGTTTGGCTGACGGTTGCAACTGTTACATGGCAACGCAATTGACGCCAGAAGTGGCTTGTGTGACCTGGTCCAGATCGGTGCTCTTCTGCCAGCCACTTTGGAGCTTTGCCCAGGAAGTATCCAAGACCTCGGCTCAATGATGCCAGGAGCAGTACAGTCATGAACAGTCAGTACAGCAAATGCAAATTAGATCAAGCCATAAGACACAAACAAGTCCGAGCAGGCCCAACATCATCCAAATCACATTCGATTCATTTCGTTTCTTTGAAATGCACGTGTTTCATCTTGATCCGTTCTGCATCTCAGCACAAACTTCCCCCACCCGACCTCCAAGACATATGCCTGCACATTTTGCACCTCAGAAACGCAAAACCCTTAATAAGTTCATGTTGGAGACACCGTAAACCACAAAGAGTTCGGCTTTGAGGTCTCTCCATCATACTACGCACGTACTGTTCAAACATGTTAAACCTGTCAAAGGCATTTGTTCCGCAGTGGCGCGTTTTTCCATGCCACTGCTTCGTCCGAGGTGCAAAGTGGTGCATCTCATTGCGCAAACACGTGCAACGATGCAGCGTTTGCTTCACTTCCAACTTGAGCTCTGGAGACCAATGCAGGCTATCTCTGCTGCACCTTAGCTTCCTAATGTTTCCTATGCTTCCTATGCTTCCTATGCTTGAATTGATCTGTAAGAACTGATTTGGCGCAGTAGGATTGGAATCAGTCTCAGTCAGTGGCTAGAGGTTTCTTAAACTTGACAATTTTTTCACCTAATGTCAATTCACCTCAGTGCACCTCAGTTCACCTTTCACGATTCAATGATGTCCTGCATACGTTTGTTCTTTTTTGTTTGTTTCTGTGTCCTTTTTCAGCCGTGACACACCAAATGTCGCTGCAGGACCATGTGCTGATTCCAGCTGGCCGCAAGGCCATGCGACACCCGCCTTTCACAGCTTTCGACAGCATTTCAGGGCAGCGAGAGCGAGGTTGACAACACGGGCAAGGGCACCATAAATTTAAGATAAAATTATCTTGAAAGATAACTGTCAAAGAATATGTTTGGACGAATATGTCATACGGAACTCATATGGAAGTGTATTTACTGTATGCTTGAACCCCAATTCCGCTGCATGCTTTCGACATGCCGCTGCAAACGAGGGGAATAGGGGACCTCCCCACACAGAATCAAGCCCACCGTCCTGAGTTTCCACAAGAAAGCGAAGGCACGATCATACTTCTGCATGACCGCTGGAGTAAACACCACCTGAGAAAGACATGAAGAAAGCGACAGAATCGAAACATATCGAAACATTTCATTGAAAACATTTGAAAAACATTACACAAACTACCTTTGAGGTTTTGGACTTGGGAAGTGGACAGGAAACCGCAGAAACGAATTGAAGTTCTTTGTGTTAAAGGAAGAGCAGAGGCATCACACTAGGCACATACAGCATGTAAGATACAACTCAACACGCACCTATACATGATGTACATGGACATACATGGACATGTACATGTTCATTAATAAGTACATCCTGCATGATGTAAATAGATGTAAAGGTAGTAGTGACGGTAGTAGTAAAAGTAGTAGTAAATATTGAAGTAAAGGTAGTAGACTCTCCATGAAGATGTTCCTTCCAAACGAGTGGCGTGCAGCGGTGAGTCGATGACGTAGTCCAGCAGGAAGACGTCCCAACCGACGTCGCCGCGCTCCGAGCTGCGCAGCTTCACGCCGAGTCGCCCCAAGACGTCCGCGGGACAAAACTGCGCGTTGCTCTGGCGTAAGGCCTAAGAATCCTAAGACTAGGACAAAACGTTTTGAAAAAACAGCATTGACTGCACGTCTCAACAACGTCTCAACGGATGAACAAGGGATCTGTCCTTCTTAGGTGTCGCGCGTTTAAGGTGCAACGCCTTAAAAAAAACATGCATTTCACACATGTTTTCAAAATTCATGTTCCAAGAGGGGGCGCCGACGTAAATATTTTTCCACTTCTTCACATGTATTTTGATCTCAAAGCTTTGCACAAGTGAGAGAGACAATTTGCTCTGTCTTGAGATCTCCATTGCCAACTTCTCACATAACCCCACATTTGAAGGTTGATTTTTCTGGGATTTTTTCCTGTACTGACCAAGCCGTCAGGAATCCATCTTTTTATACTTTTCCAAGAAGAATCTGCCTTTTGCGTGCCACCAATTTTGCTAGCTTTCCATGGTTTCCTTCTCATTTTTTTGTGAATTCTTGAAGTACATGCCGCACAGAGACACTGCGATGACCATGTCGTCATGCACACATGCATGTCACTGATGACACATGGAACTAACGATTTCACATAACAAGTATATGGTGGTGTTGGAAAGTTTGTCTCATTGCAACATTAGTCATATGTTTCAAAGTTTTATCTGTTTTGACATCTGTGTTCTTCTTGCTAATCTGCAAACCCGACACAAACGTGGCAGCAGCATGTAATCAAGTCAAGTCAAATGCCATGACCAAATACATGACCTTCGTTTCGAAGAAAAACATCAAGTAGACTACCAAATACACTTTGTCCTAGAATGCAGTCGCGTAGCATCACGTGTGTGTGTGTGTGTGCAAGTGCAAGAGAAGATCTTACAGCGTAGCATCAAGTGTGTGTGCAAGTTTGATGATTGAAAAACACCACCCCTCCCCACCCGGCACCCCCCCCACGCAGCCCTGTTCCCCACCCCCAAATAACATCATCACGCGGGCACAACTTCTAACTGACGGGCACAACTTCTAACTGACGGACATGACATGTGCAAAAACGACAACACTCAGCGACGCCCTCGTGGGGCGGGTGCCATGAACAACGCCTCTAAACAGCTTATCATAGCTTATTATATTGAAGAAGGATCAAAAAGGCTACTTTATCTGATTTTCTTAGAATGCGTACTCTGCAACAGTTGCCTAAAGGGACTGCAAATCAACCAATTCTTGTCGTGGAGTGGGCGAATGAGGAAACAAACCGGTGGTTGGTAAATTTGAAGATGCGTTGGCCTCTTTAGTCTCGAATCTCCGCCATTCCTAGGTCCTAGACCTTCATTTCTTGGAATTTTCTTTCCTTCTCTGCCTGCTCAATGATTGTCATGATGATTTAACGTTACAGCCATTGCCACTTCTTGTATATATGTATATATTTTTCATCTCTACATACGATAGATAGCGCAGTTTTGTTTTGTTGTTTCGTCGCCTGCATTGCTGCCATCAAGATGCCATCTCCAGAATCCCCATCAGTTGGTGCTTGTGGAGCTTGCTTGCCTCCAAATCGAGCTCCTTCGGCAAAAATCGGATGTTCTTTAGAATTCTTTACATTTTGAAGTTCATGGTGCAGCTTGTGCTCTTTGGGCTCAACGTCCCCATCTTGGAGTCAAGTTGTTTGCTCTCCAATCCTATTGACCGAAGCCGTTTTTGCCAGCATGACAATGTTTACTTCTAGCAAGCCACCACCAAAATGGCCACCAGGAGTTTTTTGTACACAAAACGCAACAACTTTTGATTTCATTTGAGTTCCACTTTCGATACAAATCTGATTTCCCTTGCTCTCTGCACCTGCACATACCTTCACCTTTCGGTTGCCTCCCCACATCTCTCCGCCCTCAGATCTCCTCATGCAATGCATCCATCAGACTTTCCACAAAGTCCCCCTGGCCAAGCAGCAGGAAACGCCTCACCAGGTGAGGCAGAAATGACGAGAAAATTTGGACATTGTAAAAGTGACGCGAAATGATGCCACTGTGATGGGGCAAATTGATGCAATGACAGGAAAAAACACAATGGCTCTTTAGACCAACCGACCAGCCATCATCGGCACATCGAAGGTACATGAAAGATACACATGGAACGCGAGGCGCTTTGATTTTGTTTGATAAACAAAAGCGACGCTGCAAGGCTTTATTCTTTATGATGACCTGTTTAGTTGTTCATCCTCAAAGTCAACGGATAAATTGGACAAGCTCTTTTGGGGCAAACCATGTTCCAAATCAAACTCTTGGACCTGATAGAAGATCCATTTTTGCTGGGAAATCTTGACGTGTCTGCAACTTCAGATGTCAAACATCTGAACTTCTTCATCTTCTTCGTCTTGACATCTTCAGAGATCTTCGGAATCTGTTTTTACTTCCTTTCTCCGCTCCCATCCGCTCCCATCTGCTCCCAACTCCTGAGAGCAAGGGCATGCTCACCTAACAGAAGTGACGCAAGAAGGGCTCTCATTGTTCCGTGGCCACATGAATTTCTGCGTCGGAATGGCTCTTGGCAAACAATTTCTTGTATTGACTTTATATGACTTTATGCCTACAGGTATCGCTTGAGGCTGCAACCAAGAGCATAGTGATCCATCATGAGCTTCACAAGGTGTTCATTGTTTTGCAGCGCAGCCCGCTCAACCTCGGTAAGTCTCCACCCTTCTGGGCACTGCACGGCACTGCACGGCACAGTTTACCAGGTCTGAGAGAAACGAGAAGGTGCCAGATCATGCTAAAACCTCTTGAAACTTGGCACACCCCGTGCGCAATACGAAACTTGACTAATTACATGTAGAACCCATTTGGACCTAGTCGACTCGAGGATACAGGTTTCATCATGTTTCTACCCATTCCATTCGCGCAAGTTGTCTCAATCCTCTCTTTGTCACAGAAGACAATGCGTTTGCTTGCTGCTCTATCTTGGCTTGTCTTGGGTAAAGTCAAAGATTCTGCAGGGACGCCGTGCAAACATGTGAGGGACAATGACAATGTCCTCAAAAGATTTCTAATTTTCTTGTGGATGCTGAATTTGGGGAATTGCTGGGAACTTAGGCTGGCGCCTTCGAAGTACAAATTCCCAACAAATTCATTGAAGCAAATGAACATAAATAGACTTAAAGCAATTTAAAGCAAATTCATTTTTTTCTTTTTCTTTTTTCTTTACAAAATGACCTCTTCAGCTGTCTTCAGCCGTCTTCAGCCGTCTTTCACTTTTGGCATCCGACCCTGCTGGCCAAGTCGAAAGCCCCGATCTCCTCTCGGGGACATGACCGGATCTGTGGGACATGTAGGGTGCCCATAAACCCTGTCCAGGAAATCCCGCAAATCCAGGAAATTCTGAAAATTGGACACTCTGCAAGGTTTTGCATTCCTGAAACAAATGCCATCTAGCCATCTGGCACTCGACCAAAATCACCATCTGGGCAAATTGCAGAACTCAAGTTGCGTCTGTATTTAGTGACCCTTCACACTTCAAACTTGAAAGTGGAGCGTCAATTTTCTTTCATGTCCAAGCCCTCAATGCCAACTTCAAGTTGTGTCCATTGCTGCGTCCTCCTCTTCCGCAATAGGAACATCTGCACCTGGTGATCGCGGCACAATCAGGGAACCCCCCCACGGAACGAAGACACGAAGACTCCGGTCTAAGCACCATGAAATGGCACATATCGCATCTTCATGGCATGTTGATACATCTCGTCATCATTTTGTCCTGATTTTGTCATGTCATTTTTGGATACGCTTCATTCCAATGTGACATTGAAATGGCATGAAACTTCCAGCATGAACCATCTCTCGACATGTCCACACATTGCCTGAAGGCGACCAACTCCGACCAGGGCAACAAAGTCGAATGAAATTCACAGATTTTCCTGTCAAGAATCGTCTGAAACGATACCCAATGATACCGTGAAATAGTGCACGGAATACTTTTGTGTCATCTTTACACCTGTGCAAAGCCAGAACGTTCATGACATGTCAATATTTCACAAAGGTTCACGCTTCCGCCGCTTCTGTCCTGTCAGGAGAATCTTTCGCGCGAGTTCTAACGAGATGAAACTTGGCACCATTTCCAGCTCCAGGGAATACATGCCTGACAGAATGACACAAGGTGACATCACAAAAAACACGACACACACACACAAATAAACAAATCATATGGTTTTCCAGAAGACACTCCAACCAAAACAGTCCAACACAATCCCAAACACATCAAAACCACAAACACAGCAAAGCAGTGTGTATACACTGTATACACTAATCACCGCGGTCTACGTACTGCCAATTTCCAAAGGCAAGGATACCTCACCATGCCACTATGCCCCTGCTCAAAGCCCAGTGGCGATTCCACAGGTCTTCCAGAGGCACAGATGCATCTGCCACTACAAAAAATTCTCCATATGGATCCTGGCCAGATTTTGAGGTCACAAATTCTGCACTCCAAAAAAACACTTTCGGCATCCATGCAATGACGGTCTACAGGTGCTAAGTGAAAGCGTGTGTGGGTGTGACTGCCGAACACACAACGAGGAAAAAAGTACACGAACGCACGGCCTCTATCGGGCGCCGCCATCAAAAACATCAAGGCAAAGAGCAATCGGACATGAAAAATATCTCCAATTTGGGCTTTGCAACTTCAGCTGCACTTTCTGTTATTTCAAAACAGCTTAAAACGAAGAGTTTCAAACTAACTTCAAGCGGATTCTGTGCGTCGTTGTCCTGCAGTTCCCCTTCTGTCATCCACGCCCGGATCATTGACCAAAGCGGTTTTACAACAGAGCCTGAGAAGAGGCAACTACTTGGAATGTTTACATCTTGCAACACTTGGCAACAGGTATGACATGACGAGTTGCAAAACAATGCTCAGAGACAAAGTGAGACAAATGAGTCACCGACCTCACAAGAACATGGACATGTGCTGACATGCTGAAATGTGCAATTGCCTTGAAACACAGGTAGCAGAATCACAACATATGCACTATTTCAACTTGCCCTGCACTGCTCAATAATGTGACATAAAATCATACTCATACTTCTGTTAACACTTCTATATGTCATATACCAAACTATTGTGGCATCATATTTCTATTCAACATATATCATCCATAAACTTCAACATATAGTATCCATCTATAGTAAACAAACCCGCATAGTGTCAGCATCAATGCGGGAAACGAATCTGCCTATCATCTCCCGGCGTTGTCTAATTGTATATCTAAGATGTTTTCATGAAATCTATTGAATCTATTGACTATTTGCTGTTTTTCTTAGTAGGTACAGTTCTGCTACCAAAACACCCTTATCAGTCTATTGCCGACACCGTTATTCTATCAGTTGGGTAAAACTAAAACTATACCGCTATTCCACCATTAACAAAGACAGCAATCGATAGGAATTTTCAATTTAGTAATGCCAAATGCCAAACTCTCTTTAACTCATAAGAATAGTGTCGGTTTTGATGGTATTAGCATTACATACATCACCAACTTACAATTCAGACCAGAGTTAGCAACTGTCTCTTTCTTTCACCAGCTTTGGTTCTTGCAAATGGAATTTAATTGAATTGTGGACAATTAGACCAAGCTGATAAGGGTATAGTTGATTTCATGGTATCACTTGTTGCTCCTAAATTTGTTGCTACCAAGTTTGCTGGCATACTATTGCTGGTAATGGTGACACTGTCTATGGTAACCAGGTTAAGCATAAATATGAACAAGATAATCGCCTATTAACCATGATCATCAACTATGATCATCTACATGATCCTCTATTTATATGAAAATATGTCATCTAATGTGCCCAATAAACATGTCATCTGATGTCATCTGGTCACCATGGCAGTCCGAGCGTCGCAGGATCTCCTTGGCCAAGTGCTGCGCCACTTGGTCCCCGGAGGCACCGAAGGCCCAAACCATCGATGCGATGGCGCAGCCGAAAACGCCTCACGGAGACGTGGCCACGGGGCAGGGCCTAAGGATGGCTATGACATGGCAAAATGCTCTAGGAATTTCTATAGGAAGAACATTTGTATAAGAAAGTCTACAAATAAGGAAAAATCTATGTGAAACATACACTACAATGTATCATACATATTCATACATTGTATACTTCGGGATCTTTAATCAGCATTTGATATGGGATTGATCACGCTTGTTGGACGACGGTTTCGGAGTTGGTTTTTGCAAAAAGGATGGCACAGAATGTTTGACCCAACAGGGCCAGCACAACAATTTTTCCATTGGAAACCTCTGTAACGTAGCTGTTTCTTCGGCGTCCCTGTTTGTGCTTGCCTCGACTTCCTTCACAAAGCTGTGATAGAAAGCGCAAACCTGGGCTCCAGAGATGACAGCAAACCACCACGGTGACTCCTGTGATGATTCTGAAACTACGTGAAACAATGGTGAAACAATAACTCTGAATCTCCTAGTTTTCTGTCACTACCTCCACCATTCACTTATGGACCACAAACTGCCAATTTTTCAACCACTACCAGAGTTTCAATTCCCCTGATAGATGATCGATTCCCTGGGGTACAGGTTCCAAGGAAGAGAAGGAACAACATTGTCAACATGCGCAAATGACAAGGACAAATCTGTTCCTCAATTCTTCTCAGTCCTTTCGAAGGTGTTGCAAAATTACCAAAATTGAAAAACTCGTTGCGTACAAAACTCTCACATTGAAAGCAAATTGAAGAAAAGGACCTGAAGAACATCTGCAGTTCGAGGCCTTCAACAGCATGACTACTTCAATTGCAAAGTTCTTAGATTCCTAGATTTCCAACTATTTTTATGAAAACGGGTTTCTATTTGAAAGAACCTCAGCATCTTTTAACTTTCCAACGAAAATTCCCGCCGCAAACTGTCTGAGTTTTTGCAAATTGGGAGTTCTCCCGACTCTCCAAACACCTCCCCAAAAGAGCATCGGGTGTCCCCTTGGGCTCCCGGGCGGCTTTGCGGCGCCAAAAGCTGAGCCCAGAGGCGGCGCAAAGTCAGACCTCTTTGGATGGTGAGGGTAGCTCTTTCCTGAAATGTGACAGGTGTGATAACCAAAACCCATGGGGATATACATATATGGTATGTATGTATATGTGTATATATATATATATATGACGCCGCCCAGATTGTTTTCCACTGGGGCCAGAGGGCACCAGTCATGCCATAATTTTTTGAAAATGTTTGAAAGTTTGTTGGCCGAAGGCATAGGAAACCGGTGCATCTAAAGCAAGTCAGTTGAAATTTCAACTGATTGATTTCGGCACCACACACTGAACCTCCCCGTAAGGAAAGGCGGGTGGCGGGGCGGAGGTGGCTGAAATCTGGGATACTTGAGAAACATACGGCCCAAGAGTTCCAACGAATCACAGCTTATAGAATATACAGGTAGAAAGAATGACGCCGCCCAGATTGTTTTCCACTGGGGCCAGAAGGCATCAGTCATGCCATGATTGTTTGAAAGTGTTTGAAAGTTTACGGGCCTAAGGCATGGGAAACCAGTGCATCTAAAGCACGTGCATTGGCCTCAGACGGTGGACAGCCAGCCTGACGTGTGCCCAGCATCTGCAGCGCCAGAAATGCAAAGTGTCGCACCATGGAGAAGGGTATGTCTGAGCTCTGCGAGTGCACCACATGCCGCCGGCATCTTTGCCTACCAGGGGATGTGAGGCCGTTGGGCCATTGAACATGTCATGTGAGTACCGGAGCAAGTCAATGCCATCGGAGAGAGATCGAATACAAATAAAACCAATCGAGTCGGCTTTTGCCATTGCTCCCCAAATTGGCAGAAATCCAAATCACAGCAGCACACATTGGGTAAGTTGAGATAGGAGACCATAGGTGGCATAGACCATGCTCTGCTAGTCAAAGGATTTTCAATTATAGTGGGAATTTTGAAGTTGTAGGCTGAGTGCAAAATGTCCATGGTAAAATGAAAAGGCGCATTGCCTCATCAAGCTTGCGTTGGTCAGATGGTGAAAGCCCAGGCAGACCCCACAAATGTGATCATCCCGCAATGGCCCTGGAACCCTTCCATCATTTCTACGAGCTCTGGAGAAGGTTGTGCACGGCATCCACAACCAAATGAACAGAATGCAGTTCGATTTCATCAGGTTACGAATGTGGTTATGCACGGAAGCAACCAAAACATTGCGAGAAGGGAAAGTACAGGTATCCACCGCATATACCGGAATGTCAACATTATGCAACGCTTGTGGGACACGAGCTGTACCAGCAAAGAGCTCTAATGCAAACTTATGAGGCTTCATGTGATCGCTGAAAACATCTATCAGCAACCGCTTCAAACACTCATGCCGGCTGGAACAAGTCCTTTCAGGACTCTGCCCATGTTCCGCTCTAACCATTTGCAAAAGTTCAGATGTGGGACACTCAGCTTTGCCAAAAGCTGTTGGATCCTCCCCGTTTTGGCATACCTTCGTACGCTTTGGTCGGTTTTCCACGTCCCGCGGCTCTTCGCACTCTGGAAATCTCGGAAACGGGACGCCAGGTCTTCTGTTGCACCCCCGTGTCTCAATTGATACGGGTGTAACTGTGTGATTCCCAGCTGCTCGCCGGCCTTGGCAAACTGCTGAAGGTGAAGGGTGGATCCTTGGGGTTGGTAGCCTTCTTGGACTCAAGGACTAGCTGCCCACCAAGGTCATTGCAGGGTTGTCGAAAGGAAGACTGCTGTCGAAGACTCCCACTTTGTCTGGACGACCTTCGTCCTGATCTGGTACTAAAACCGTCACATGCCTGTACTGGTTGTCTGCACATTTCACAGGAGGAACGAGGTTCTAAGTGAAGTGGTGCCAACACCATCAGCGCCATGTCTTTGAACCGCTGGTAAACCAGATTCACAGCAATCCCGAACATGATCAGTTTGGGTAAGGGGAGCCAACTGCAGGGTGGATTGGCTTTCCTCCACCCTTGCAGCGCCCGCTTTGATCTGGGAAGGTGCCCCTTGAAGCTGATGTTGTGAAATTGCACTGCTGCAACTGTCTTTTTTCCTTCGCTTGCAGATCGATTTCCCAAAAACAGGGTATTGAGATAGTCTGCCAGGATTGGATCGGCCTCCTGAGCCAGGGATGGAACCCTTAAACCGTTCCTCTGTAAAAGCCCACTGATGGTGCACCTCCGACTGACGCTTCTCACCTCTAGTGCGGTCAGCTGGTTGTTCTGAGCTCTCGCGCCAGCACCCTCCTCCAACTCCTTCGCCAACCTGCCCACCTCCCTTCTGGATTTGGGGCCCCTGCTGCAATCTCCTTCGGTTGGGAAAACTCTCTTGCAGCTGCTGGCTGCTTTTGGCGACTGCTGACTGACTGTGGTTGAGCTACCGCATTGGAAACGCGCTGTTATGACTGCTTCCCAGTACTCAATCCCCCAATCGCCCTTGAAAGAGCCCAGCTAAAAAGATGCCTAACAAATTCCAGATATCAGGAATGTGTGTGTGTGTGTGTATGTTTGCATCCTACTTGCCAGGTCTAGCAGATCCATCCAAACACCAGCATCCTGCAACATGCTCTCCTCAAAATCCATAACCACCCCACGCATGTTGCCAACCAGTGAGTCACTCAGGTTTACGCCAGCAACAGTCCCTGAAGGAAGTGATAACGGGTCCAGATTCATGCTCACCAGCTCTCCCACACCAATCTCAGCCTCAAACCGGCACATGTCCACCGACCACAGCAGATGAACACCATCACAGCAGCATAGGCGGAGCTGCTAAGGCTCCTGAGTGGCATGCACTGTCAAGGCACTTCACCTGTTGCCTAATCCTATCAATGGTCTCCCTTTGCAAGAGTGGCAGCTGCGAAATATCTGAAATAGCCGCCTGACCATGTGAACTGCCATGACCAAAATAAAGTGAATTCAAGCCGAGTATGGCCTTGTTGACGCGGCTCACAATATGATCACCACGATGAATTCTTGACCTAGAAACACGTTTCACCACACCACCAGATTGTTGCAATACCGGAATGGGGAAAATCTCCCTCTATCGCCCATCTGTACCAGAAGGTTCATGGAAGATGCGATTGCGCGCGCCCCCCAACATGCAAAAACTGCGGCTAGAAAACTGCTGGGGTGCCGCCCTTCCAGCAGTTCCACCTCACTGTGGTTGCTCTCCCCCTGACCTCGGCCTCCGGGGGCACCATTTCCACGAACACGTCCACGATTCTCGTTCTCCTCAAGCTTGCGCCACCACAATTGCACCACCTTGTCTATACTTGTTGCACATCCAATAATCCTGCTTGCGCCGCACAAGCAACTCGAAAAAAGCCAAGTTCGACACCTGCAGACAGTCATAAGTAATGGCTGCATCCAATATTTGACCTAATGCTTCGTTGGACCCATCGGGGATCCGAGCTTGCTGGACCCAAGCCAGGTGTTGCCCGCATGATGACCCAGCTGCAGTTGCAATTTCGTTGAGGTAGTCTGGGCAAGTACGGGGGATCTTCCGTGACAGTCATTTCTGAAACCTGCCTCTTTGAACCCCCGTCTGCGCTCCCCACTGGCTGAATATAGTGGACTGCCATGGTTCGATTGTCGTCCGATGCTGATATCTCCTCACCCTCTTTGGCAACAGTGGATCATGCCAGGATAATACGCTCATCACAAAAACTAGGAAGCTCATCTTGGGTAACTTGTTTGATCAAACATGGACGTGTTTTCTGCTTCGAATCCACAACTTCCATGAGACGTCCATATTCAAAAAACCAGCAGGGGGATTGACTGACTTACCAAGGTACTTGCCCTCAGCCTGTTCCGCCAAGACCCAGAAACGATCACCACCACCAACCGCTGCTGCTGGCGCGCCACGTCGGTTACCCTCACCAACTGCTTCATCCCGGCCTTCGTGGACCAGGAACCCTAGCAGGTACAGCGCCACTAGGCCCAAAGGGATGAATGCTCACCAAGTCAGGGTTTGACGTGTTCAGAGTCTCGGTGTAAATATCATGGTCCGGTGTGAGGATGACATAGTCATGGGAATTGTGATCAGCCACCGCCAGCACCACCCCTGTGTGGTAAACAGGAGGCTGCTCTCCGCAATTCAGGAAAACCCAATCACCAGAATTAAAATTCATCCTTGTGTCAGCTGGAATTCCTTGACTGGATAATAGACACCTTTTGATTTTCCTTTGACCGAAGAAGCAAACTCTTGCTCACCACCACGTTTCACCAAGGTCACTTTGAAAGCCAATACTGCGCTGGCTGTCACCACCAAAATCTAGCACAGCAACAACGCACACCCAAGGCCAGACCCGCTGCTGAACCAGCTCTCAGGAATTGATGATTGCACCTGGCAGGCGCGCTCGCAACGGCAGGGGCCACAGGATGGCGGATCAATCTTCTCCGGATTGAGATATCGGATCATGCACCCAGCAGCAAATCCCCCTATGGCCAAAGAGATGTGAGCGTTGTCGATGACCCATACTTGAGAAACATACGGCCCAAGAGTTTCAACCAATCACAGCTTAGTCAAGAATCTACAAGTAGAAAGAAGATATATTAATATGTATGATAGATTGAGAACAAACAATAAACTTACAACTTATACATGAGTAAACCCACTGACCAGGCATTGTACTGGGATGGTCATCATCAAAAGATGGATGCCTTGATATTGATACGTAGATTATCTTGGGCTTCTTTTGCGATGTTGTATTTGTTTCGATCATCCGTGACAGCATGGAGACAATCATGTATTTATGAGCCATCGTGCTGATCCTAATCTAGATGAAAGAAGTGATCATCATCATAACTAATTGGTGATCGGTGATACCATGATACTGGAACAAATCAGGACATCTTGCATTGAAAGAATTTGAGTTGGTCCACCTAAACTTATCCAGATTGCGTGTCCTTGGGCCTGCGGTACTCAATGTGTGTGACGTAAACTCATCCCACCCGTGGCCGACACCAACAGTATCCATGGCTTGCTTACAAATGAGCTATGTCTGTTGAATGTGTGACTCATAACCTCGCAACACACACGGTCAATGCATGCTCTGTTTTCAAGCTTGAACCATGATGAAATTGGTCATGTCCAAGTCCAAAGTTCTGCAAAGTTCCCAGATGTTAAGATCAAGAGCGATAGAGTTACAGGGTCAGCCGAGGAGTATCAGAAGATGACCTAACCAGCCAAGGTCCAAAAGAATATCCAGCACTATCCAGCACTGCAGGATTTGCTGATGGACTTCACTTGCGCTCACTTGGACAGCCGAAACCCAACCTGCCTTCAGAGGACATCAGCTGGGCGAGCACTTCGTAGTAGCCCTGTCGTTGACAGAAGGGACCGCAGGACATTGTCACATGGGTCTCACAAAAAGCTAAAAGGACGGTACAGTAGGACCCCTCTTGCCGCTGCCGGGTAAAGGCTTGGTCATTATGGCACTACTGGAGAACGTAATGCCTTCCATGATAAAAGCAAAGGATTGACATAGTGTGTCGTTTGTCCCTCAAATCCCGACTCGCTCAGAATTTGGGCACCATAGCATACCTATCTGCCAGGTCTACCAAAGAAGGCCAAACGGAAAATTGAACTCCAGGGACTTGCATGGAGCTCTCTCGGGACTCTCTCGGGGCTCTCTATCTCTTTTTCTGAGGGGTAAAATTTTGTTGGAGGCTGAGTTTGGGGAATTGCTGGGGAACTTAGGCTGGCCCCTGCCAAACTAATTAATTCTTTTCCCGAAAGCTCCTGCGAAGGGTTTTTCCCAAAGAACAACTACAAAATTCATCTACATAACATCTCCTACTTACATCATCATCACATACATCTCATACAAATCATATACACCATCTACATCACATAACATCTCCTACTCACATCGTCATCACATACATCTCATACAAATCATATATACATCATCTATATCTTCAACATCATCTTATCTACATTTACATCACATACATCTATTACAAACAAAATTACCATCTACATCATCAACATTTACATCATCTACTCAGGAGGTAATACTCAGGAGTAATTACTCAGGAGTCAATACCCAGGAGTTAATACGCAGGAGTTTCACAGGAGTTTATACTCAGGCGTTGACGCTCAGGAGTAAAACTCCCACCAGAAACTCCTACTTCTCAAGTTCTGCGAAATTCTCTCTTTAGGCGGCAGGGCAGCCAAATGTCGGTTTGCGAAACGCAACCCTTTCGCACGAAATGAGGTTCGATTTTGAAAAACTGCGGTGAACTTGCTTGTCGGACCTTGCCGCGGCAACCCTCTGCGGGGATCGTGCGTGTCGGACGCACAAACGTGTGGTGAAATGCGAATTTTGCTGTGTGAAGTGCAACCCTTTCGCACGAAATGAGGGTCGATGTGCAAAAACTGAGGTAAATTGCGATTTGTTTTGTCGGATCTTGCCGCGGGAATCCTCTGCGGGGATCGTGCGTGTCGGACGCACAAACGTGTGGTGAAATGCGAGTTTTGCTGTGCCAAGCGCAACCTTTTCGCACGACATGAGGGTCGAAGTGCAAAAATTGTGGTAAGATTGGGATTTTGCAAGCTCGCATGCAACCCTTTCGCACGAAATGAGGGTCGAAGTGCAAAAACTGTGGTAAATTCGCGATTTTGCAAGCTTAGATGTAACTCTTTCGCACAATATGATGGTCGAAGTGCAAAAATTGAGGTAAAATTGCGATTCAAATCTCTGCTGTGTAAAATTATCTCTGTTAAAACGTGTTTGTGTGTAAACGATCTTCTGTGTAAAGGTTCCTGTGTTTAAACGCGTCTTGGTGTAAACGCTCTTCTGTGTAAAGGTTCGTGTTTGTAAACGCCGCTCTTCTGTGTAAAAGCTTCTACGTGCAAAGTCTTAGACGTTCTTCTGTGTAAAAGCTTCTGTGTGCAAAAGCTCTTCTGTGTAAAAGCTTTTGTGTGTAAAAGCTTCTGCGTGCAAAGACTTCTCTGTGTAAACTTTTCTGTGTGTTAAAGCTCTTCCGTGGAAAGACTTCCCTGTGTAAAAGGGAAAAGTTATTGTGTGTAAACGTTCTTCTGTGTAAAAGCTTCAGTGTGTAAAAGCTCAAGTGCGTAAAGGCTTCTGCGTGCACAGCTTTCTCTGTGTAAACGAGCCTGTGTGTAAAACCTCTTCTGTCTGTTAAAAGCTTCTGTGTGTGAAGAGGTCTCTGCGTAGACTTGCCTGTGTGTAAAAGCTCTTCTGTGTAAAAGCTTCTGTGTGTAAATGCATCTTGGTGTGAAAGCTTTTCTGTGTAAGAGCTTTTGTGTGTAAAAGCTTCTGCGTCTAAAGACTTCTCCGTGTAAAAGCTCCTGTGTGTAAGTGCTCTTCTGTGTAAAAGCTCCTGTGTGTAGACGCCTCTGTGTGTAAAAGCTTCAATGTGTAAAAGCTTCAGTGTGTAAAGGCTTCTGCGTGCACAGCTTTCTCTGTGTAAACGCGCCTGTGTGTAAAACCTCTTCTGTGTAAAAGTTCCTGTGTGTAAACGGGGCTTGGTGTAAAAGGTTTTCCGTGTAAAAGTCTCTGTGGGTGAAGAGGTCTCTGTGTCAACGTGTCTGTGTAGACTTTCTTGTGTAAAAGTTTGTGTGCGTAAACGTCCTTCTGTGTAAAAGCTTTTGTGTGTAAAAGCTTCTGCGTGCAAAGACTTCTCTGTGTAAACGGGTCTTGGTGTAAAAGCACTATCGCCTCTCACAGTTTGATCTGAGTTGAAAAAGAAACTGAAGCACTGGTGCGTGAATTCGCAGCTGCGATTTCTCGTATGTTTTGACTTTGTTTCATCATGTGGTCACACATTGACCGTTGCCATTCGTTGCGTCACTATTTCATTCATCTGCCAGGTACATCAGCTATGAATGTGGCGCAGATTGCAGTCTTTGATGTCTGCGTTGAAAAAGGAACCACGCGTGGACGCTACACTGTGGAACTGCATTTGTGATGATCTTTCATTCCCGAAAGCTACTGCCATGGTTATGTTTTTCAAAGAACAGCTACAAAATTCATCTACATCACATACATCTCATACAAATCATCTACAAATCAGATACATCTCAAAGGAACCACACAAGAGTTGTCATACAGGAGTTGTCATACATCACGCAGGAGTTGTCATATCAACATCAATCATCTTACGCTTTCTTGCTATCTTCTCCTTCCCAACTCTTTTCGTCTACCCCCTCCTGCTTTCCTTTCGGGCCACACTGTCGTCTAGCTTCCCCAAGCAGCGTGTCCACACTGAGGGGTTCTTACGGCAAGGGTAAAGGCCTGGTGTTGTCATGTGTCCCCTTTGGCTTTTTTTCCCTGTAAATTCTCGCATCAAGTGGCTCTTGTTGAATGTCCATGTGCGTTTCGACTGCGCAGGCTGGCGCAAAGTTGTGGTCCGGGATTTTACTTTCTTCTGGGGCACGGCATTTCTCCTGTAAATTCTCGCGCCAAACTTGCCCGCTTCTGAAGTGTCCAGGTACGTTTTGACTGCGCAGGCTCGCGCTAATTTGGGTCTGGACGTTGGCCATGTCGAAAGGTCTCGTTTTACCAGCGCGCCGTGCTCGTTTTTTAAGTTATATGTGCATTTCGTGTGGCAGGTGCAGGACATCGGACATTTTTCGTGGCAGGCGCAATATTTGGTGAACTTGGACGACGTTTTGAAAGGGTCGAAAGTCGCGTTTTGGGAATTTGTCCTCGATATGGATTTTGGAGCTGATGATGATTTCGCGTGGCAGGCGCAATACTTTGATGACGTTGGGCAGTGGCCGGCGCAGGCCTTCGTGGACCTCGACAAAAAAAGGCGTTGAGACCTAGGTAAAATGTGGCGTTTTTGACACTTTCAATGTTCATTTTTCGTGGTGCGCGCAATGTTTTGTGACAATCTAACATGTGCTCGCGCAACCCTCTCGTCACTTTGCGCGCGATCCGCTCTCGTTGTGGCGAAGTGTGAAGTTTGCAACTTCAGATGCAACCCTTTCACGCGACATGGAGGTCGAACAGCAAAAGCTGGTGTAAAATTGCGACTTTGCAACTTCAGATGCAACCCTTTCGCATGAAACGGAGGTCGAACGGCAAAAACTGGCGTAGGGAGCAGCGTGTACAGAGATCGCCAAGAGACCTGAATCTTAGAGATCTGCGCAGAGATCTTGCCAAGAGGTCTCTTACCGAGATATTGCCGGCAGAACTCTGGTAGGGATCTTGTACAGAGATCTTGCCAGGACACCTCTTGTGGAGATCTTATCCAGAGACATGGTGAAGGGAGCAGAGATCTTGTTCTCATCATCCTCAACATCCTCCTCCTCCTCCTCATCATCATCATCATCATCACCATCATCATCATCATCATCGTCATCACACTCCTCGACATTATCATACATTATCCCCAACCCCCCCCGGCACTGTTTGGGGCCTCTTGCCGGATAATTCTTTTTTTATACTAATCATTCTCATGGGACTCTTTAGGGACTCTCTAGGGACTCTCTATCTCTTTTTGTGGGGTTTAAAATATGTTTGCTGGGGACTTAGGCTGCCGCTGAAGCCGCCAGCCAAACTAATCAAATAATCAATTCTTCTTAACACAAATCATGATAATAAATCATTCTTTTTCATTTTTTTTTTACTGTCCTGAAGCTGTTTCCGCAAGGCTTCGCAAAGGGCTTGACGCATTCGACACGACGAAGCCGTGTCCTGGTGTCAAACCGGCCGAGTGTCTACAACACTGTCGTGTGCTCTCAAAAATCCCCAAATCATCTCAAGCGCCCCTTGAGAGCGTCATGGTTGCTGTCACTTCTGGGTCTTGGCTGCAGCGAGAATAATTCTCACTCATTGATTTGAACATGCTTGAATCGTGGGAGACAGGTATCTGCGGTATCGGTATCACCTGCACATCAATTTCTTTTGGGATCTTTGGTCTACAGAGTATCCTGTATCATCCTGCAATACTAAAGCGATTGGTGACTCACATATTTTTCTAGACGTTCATTCTTTTCCTTTCCAAAAAATGCCATTATCTTCCAAACTTCCAATGAAGAAAGACTTTGCGAGACCTCCTCGTTTGACAGAACATGATATTGTACTGCACTTACAAGAGTACTCTTAATCATACTTGCGAGGTTTCGTTGCTGTCACTGTTTGATCACTATCTATTTCTACCACTTGATCTGTAAATCCCTTCAGATCGTCTCGTCTGGCTGATCCACTGGACATCTGCCTGTTTGCAGTCCGGTCCTTGGCATCGTTTGACAATTGCAAGTGGAGCTTGGCAAGTTCCAGAATCCGTTGGCAGAGAAACCATGTAGGCCTCAAGGATCCAAAACCTATAGACATATTCGAACCCTTCCGCACGGATTCCACATGGATTCCACACGGATTCCAGATGGATTCCAGACGGATTCCACATGGATTCCACACGGATTCAACACGGATTCCACACGGATTCCACACGGATTCCACACGGATTCCACACGGATTCCACATGGATTCCACACGGATTCCAGATGGATTCCAGACGGTTTCCACACGGATCCCACACTGGTTCAACACGGATTCCACACGCATTCCACACGGATTCCACACGCATTCCACACGGATTCCACACGGATTCCACGCGGATTCCACACGGAATCCACGCCCCTACAACTTCCACAAAAAAGGAATTGGTATACCAAAACACAGTTCAGCATAGAGTCTGTTGTAAAATTATCTTACCAAGTGTGCATGTTCTTCCAGAAAGAAGATACAAGAATCGAACATGACAAAGATGAGTTCAAAAATAAGAAGGACCAGGAATAGTGATTCCCAACAGCCTAGATCCAACGAGCTATGCCAGCTTCTAGTTTTGAAACCAGGTCAGTTGCTGATTTTATCGAGTTTTCTCGCTTTTTTGGTTTCAGACTTTGACCATCTCTCTGAAGTCGGAAAGCTACATAAGCGACACTGCAAGCAACTTACGAGTTTGTCGCTTTCCGTCTGTTTCTGTCAGTTTTCATTTCCCCCTTCGTATCTTTCCATATCTTCGTGCGCTTCGTGCCCTTCGTGCCCGTCATTGGGAGCACACCTTGTAAGCACCACGGCAGGATCAATCTCGCAGTTTGAATCGAAGCAGTCGCTGCTAACTCCCTGGCACAAAACTGGAACGTGGACAACTATGGAAATTGCATGTTCAAAAGCCTAGAAAGACTAAAAAACATCCAAACAGACAGAATGGGTGAAAAAAGAAGAAAAGTGTCTAAGGCAAGACGATCTAAGGCAAGAATCGGCAAGGCAAAAGCTGGCAATCCAAAGAAGCAGTGAAACCTCACACAAAAGATACCAAAGCGATCCTTCGCCCTAGTATTGTTGGTATTGTGATGCAGGCAAGAAGACACATCTTCATTTCAGGAGGACCAATTCCAAAACGAGCTTGCGGGGTGTAATTGCCCTCCTTCTATGGTTCTTCTCGGAAGGTTCATGCATTTTCTCATGAAACGATCTGGTATATCTTTTGACTTGCCCGTCTTGCCCACTTGCACCAACCATTGCCAATGCATGTACTTTTTCTGAACCAGCCTGCAAAGCAAATAGCAAATCTCTAACGAGCTTCGCCTGAATGACATGGAGAGGCAGTGAGGCTACAGGAAACACAAGAACCCTGGAAACGAAGCTTTGCACAGAGGCAGTATCCACTGCATAGAGGCCCAGGATACTTGAACACACCAAATATTCACTGGGATTGGAGGTCTACTGCTTGAGAGAAACAAGTTATGTACTTGTGATATGTGACGAAAGGGAGAGTGCCAAACATCTTTTTGGTTGGTTCTTGTCCGGATCCACACATCACATTTTTCTTGAAGACAAGTGCGACATTCATGGTGTGTAGTTGATGTGGGTGAGACTCAGGGAAAACACACATGCAATGATGATGACCATGGTGATGATGATGGTGGTGGTTGTGATGAGGAAGAATATCAAGATGAAAATGAAGATGCTGATGAAGAAGAAAATGATGAAGATGATGCTGAAGAAGGTGATGAGGAAGAAGATGGCGTTGGGCGAGAATATTTGGGATGCTGACCAGGATAAGGACGAAGATGTGGCTTGCGATCATCAAAACGAGGAGGATGAGAGATGTCTCCATGGTTAAGATGTAAAGAAAAAGGGCCACCAAAATGGAAGCCATGCAGCGCCAAAAAAAGGAAACATAGCACGGGAGTTGAGACTGCCACCCTCAAACGGTTGGCCCCCCCCAATGAAAGGACCGGATAAACCCACAAGTCAACTCCTTCCAAGAAGAATCAAACAGATGTGAAAATAAGATGGTAGAGGCAGGAAAGAGAGAGGACATGGTGGAAGAAAGATTGTGTTCAATAAATTGTGTGCGACGGTGCTGTGTGTGACAAAGTTGTGTGTCAAAGAATTGTGTGTGACATAGCGGTGCGTGACAAGGTTGTGTGTGAAAGCGCCATGTGTGACCAGGTTGTGTGTCAAAGAATGTATGTGACAAGGTTGTGTGTGTGTGAAAGAGCTGTGTGAAAGAGCTGTGTGTGTGAAAGAGTTGTGTGTGAAAGAGTTGTGTGTGACAATGTTGTATGTGAGAAAATTGTGTGTGACAAGATTGTGTTTGAAAGAGTTGTGTGAAAGTGCTGTGTGTGACAAAGTTGTGTGTGAAAGAGTTGGGTGTGACAATGTTGTATGTCATAAAGTTGTGTGTGACAATGTTGTGTGCGAAAGAGTTGTGTGTGAAAGCGCTGTGTGGGACAAGGTTGTGTGTAAGTTGTATGTGGAAGTGCTGTGTGTGAAGACTTGTGTGTGACAATCAGTCAAAGAGTTGTGTGTGACAAAGTTGCGCGAAGACGAAGGCAGATGTCGCCAAGTGCCACGCCTGCCACGCAAAAGAGGCGCGGCGTCACCGGCGACCAGCGGCGACCAAGGCCGCCACCAGAGCCAGCCCAGTGCCGTTTGTGCCACGCCTGCCACACGAAAGGCACGTGGATGTGGTGTCAACGCCACCAAGAGGCCATGTGCCTGTTGTGATTTTGGGGGGGTTGGGGTGGGGGGGGATGGGGTGGTCTAAAAACGTCCATTTGCAGTTGCACAGCTACGTCATGCTACATTGATGTACATTCCCTCACACTTCTGCACATACGTCATGCTACGTTGTTGTAGGTTCTCTCACACTTCGCTCATACGTCAAGCTACGATGCTGTACGTTCTCTGACACTTCTGCACATACGTCACGCTACGTTGATGTACGTTCTGTCACACTTCTGCACATACGTCAAGCTACGTTGTTGTATGCTCTCTCAAACTTCTGCACATACGTCATGCTACGTTGCTGTACGTTCTCTTACACTTCCGCACAGACGAGATTTACACAATTAGGAAATACTTGTATGCTGCTGGGTGGCACAAAGCCCTGACATGCAGTGTCTTGAACGAACTTGGCGAACTTTGTGCTTGAAGAAAAAGGAACTTTTGCAGAAAGCTCCGGCGACAGAAAATCACTGTTTCGTTGTGATGACGCTCATTTTTGCGAATTCGAACTGACCCTTCCACACGAAATGCGCATCTCGAAAATGATGATGATATGAAAATATTCATGAATTACCACAGTTTTGAACGTCTCAGCAATGAAGATGTCTTTGGCTGATGTCATCACGGACACGGCCTCTTACAGACGTTGATACCCTTTAAAGGCACGTGGATGTCGCCAAGTGCCACGGGTGCCACGCAAAACGACGGCAGATGTCGCCAAGTGCCACGCCTGCCACGAAAAAGAGGCGCGGCGTCACCGGCGACCAGCAGCGACCAAGGCCTTTACCAGAGCGTGCCGTTTGTGCCACGCCTGCCACACGAAAGGCACGTGGATGTCGCCAAGTGCCACGCCCGCCACACAAAACGACGGCAGATGTCGCCAAGTGCCACGCCTGCCACGCAAAAGAGGCGCGGCCTGCCACACAAAACAAAGGCAGATGTCGCCAAGTGCCACGCCTGCCACGAAAAAGAGGCGCGGCGTCACCGGCGACCAGCAGCGACCAAGGCCTTNCGGCCTGCCACACAAAACAAAGGCAGATGTCGCCAAGTGCCACGCCTGCCACGAAAAAGAGGCGCGGCGTCACCGGCGACCAGCAGCGACCAAGGCCTTCACCAGAGCGTGCCGTTTGTGCCACGCCTGCCACACGAAAGGCACGTGGATGTCGCCAAGTGCCACGCCCGCCACACAAAACGACGGCAGATGTCGCCAAGTGCCACGCCTGCCACGAAAAAGAGGCGCGGCGTCACCGGCGACCAGCAGCGACCAAGGCCTTTACCAGAGCGTGCCGTTTGTGCCACGCCTGCCACACGAAAGGCACGTGGATGTCGCCAAGTGCCACGNCGTCACCGGCGACCAGCAGCGACCAAGGCCTTTACCAGAGCGTGCCGTTTGTGCCACGCCTGCCACACGAAAGGCACGTGGATGTCGCCAAGTGCCACGGCTGCAAAAACGAAGGCAGATGTCGCCAAGTGCCACGCCTGCGACACGAAAGGCACGTGGCTGTCACCAAGTGCCACGGCTGCCACACAAAACGAAGGCAGATGTCGCCAAGTGCCACGCCTGCCACGCAAAAGAGGCGCGGCGTCACCGGCGACCAGCGGCAACCAAGGCCGCCACCAAAGCCGCCCAATGCCGTTTGTGCCACCCCTGCCACACGAAAGGCATGTGGATGCCGAAAGCTGTGTGTGAGAATGTTGTGTGTGAGAGAGTTTTGTGTGTGTGTGTGTGTGCGTGCGTGCGTGCGTGCCTGCGTGCGTGCGTGCGTGCGTGCGTGGGTGTGTGTGTGTGTGGGTGTGTGGGTGTGTGGGTGTGTGTGTGTGTGTAACATCTGAATAAATGTAAAACTTCTTATTTTGCAGGGGGACTGGAGCCGATTTGCCTATCCAGTCCAACGAAGCTATGGCATNAACCATTCAGCTTTCCTGCATTGTTGTCGCAATCTGTACTACTCAGTTTTGGATACCTATTCTATTTTATTTCATCGATCGAGCTTCGAAAACCACGACTGTCAGGTTTACTGAGGTGTTTTTGCACGTATGATGCACTCTAGCTACCCAATTCGTGATGATGTTTCTGTTCAAGTGTGTTGCTCATGTCGGATTCCGTCATGGTGGCATGAGCCCCTCGGGGAATACCTTTCTAGGAACATTGCCGGACACTTCGACACGAAAGCCGAGTTTACACTTTTAGCAATAGTAATTCGTTTAAGTAAAGTGGAACAGTTGGCCATTTTTCGGGTTTCACCTTGTCGGTCGAGAGACAATGTGTTGAACAGCTGCCCGCCGTGTGGGACTCACCATTTTGCCATCCGATGGAACTTCGGTGTTGGTCGTCGTGGTTGAACAACTGCCCGCTGTGTGGGATTCGCCACTTTCTCTGGAGAGTACAATGAAACAACCTCCTTTTTCAGCGTTGCTCAAGAGAGACTGACAGGTCAACTCAGCAGTTGCCACATGAATGACAGGCAACAGGCCATGCTTGCAGGTATGGTGAATTCTTGCTCTTTATGGTTGTCTGGTGAGGTCAGTTGTGCACGTAATTAATTCATCTGACACCGTAAGCCGTTGATGGGGCTTTTGTCCAACTAAGATCTGACAGTCGAGGGCCTCTGAGCCTTATCACGAAAATTGCATGTTTGTACTAGAGTGCATCGTTTCAACTAACCCCCATGGGTCCCCTTTTTTCATGCGTGCTCCCGCGTTTCTCCAGGTAGGTTGGGGCTGTGCGTGCCTAGGTAGGCTTAGGTGTCGCTCTGGTAGGTTGGTTCAGGCGCGTCCGTCCTCCCCCCCCTCCTCTGGTCTTGGCCCGTTTTCGTCGGCCTCCGCTTTTCTTTTCTCTTGCCCTTTTAGGGTTCGCCCGCTCCGGGCCAGGTGTGTCGTGTTTGTGTTTTCTCCCTCCTTTCTTTTCTTGCGTTCCCCCTCTTGTGTTCCGGCTAAGTATTTTTCCATCTCATTGTCATTTTCACCTCACCTTCACCTTCCCTCATTTTCACCTTCATTTCATTGTCGGGGCCTTAATTTTCCCCTCTCCCGCGGGAGGGCACGTGTGTTTTGTGTGTCTGTAACTTCTAAGGTGATGTAAAACTTCTACTTTGTTCTTGTCAAAAAAGCCCCGCTGCGGCGGGGTGTGTGTGTGTGTGTGTGTGTAACATCTGAATAAATGTAAAACTTCTTATTTTGCAGGGGGACTGGAGCCGATTTGCCTATCCAGTCCAACGAAGCTATGGCATTTCGGTGGATGAGTGGTCTGATCAACCACTTGTACCTGCTTCAATTTTACCAGTTATGGCAACCGGCTAAGCCAAGAACCGGCATGTCGAACCATTCAGCTTTCCTGCATTGTTGTCGCAATCTGTACTACTCAGTTTTGGATACCTATTCTATTTTATTTCATCGATCGAGCTTCGAAAACCACGACNAACCATTCAGCTTTCCTGCATTGTTGTCGCAATCTGTACTACTCAGTTTTGGATACCTATTCTATTTTATTTCATCGATCGAGCTTCGAAAACCACGACATGTCCATTCCTCACCCCAACTCCTGTCAGGTTTACTGAGGTGTTTTTGCACGTATGATGCACTCTAGCTACCCAATTCGTGATGATGTTTCTGTTCAAGTGTGTGTGTGTGTGACAGAGTTGTGTGTGAGAATGTTGTGTGACAGAGTTGTATGTGAAAGAGTTGTGTGTGACAATGTTGTGTGTGAGAGAGTTGTGTGACAATGTTGTGTGTGAGAGAGTTGTGTGAAAATGTTGTGTGTGAGAGAGTTGTGTGACAATGTTGTGTGTGAGAGAGTTGTGTGAAAATGTTGTGTGTGAGAGAGTTGTGTGTGAAAGAGTTGTGTGTGACAATGTTGTGTGTGAGAGAGTTGTGTGTGTGTGTGTGAGAATGTTGTGTGTGTGTGTGAGAGAGTTGTGTGTGAAAGAGTTGTGTGACAATGTTGTGTGTGAGAGAGTTGTGTGACAATGTTGTGTGTGAGAGAGTTGTGTGAAAATGTTGTGTGTGAGAGAGTTGTGTGACAATGTTGTGTGTGAGAGAGTTGTGTGAAAATGTTGTGTGTGAGAGAGTTGTGTGTGAAAGAGTGGCGTGTGACAATGTTGTGTGTGAAAGAGTTGTGTGTGACAATGTTGTGTGTGAGAGAGTTGTGTGTGTGTGTGAGAATATTGTGTGTGTGAGAGAGTTGTGTATGAAAGAGTTGTATGTGAGAGAGTTGTGTGTGACAATGTTGTGTGTGAGAGAGGAGGACGCGCAAGGAGGAGGCGGCGGAGGAGTGCAGAGCAGAAAAACAAGAAACCTAGACAATGTTGTGGGGAAAAAGTGAGGTTTCCTTTCATCATGGAAAAAGGCCCCTCCTCCTCTGGAGCATGGAATGCTCAGGTAGCTGACGCTTTCTTCTGTGATTCTTCCACACACACGAAGTCTTTGCACTCTGCATGGCCGTTGCATCTGTTCTGCTGCGCTGACACATCTTGCAGCGGGGGCCTCCGGCATTTCTTTGGGAGGCCGTGCCCCAAGCTGCCATCCGCTGACCTTCACCTGTGCTCCACGGACAGGGGTTGGAAGAATTGTCGCAATGCTGCGACATTCACCTCAGCTATTTTGGCCTACCCTGACCTCTAAGTAATCCGGCTCAGAAAGATTTGCATCAGAAGGAAAAAACACATTTTGCATCCGCCATCTTTGACTTTCTTCTGTTCATGCATTTCAACTCTAAGTCTTGGATTTCTGAAACTCGGCTCTGTCGAGCCTCGCCGCGAAGGTTCGACCTGGTCACCACCCGGATCGACTCCAATACAATCCATAAGTGGTCCAACAGTGGTCCAACAGTGATCTGAGTGGAACCGAGTCGAACCTCCCTGCTAAACTGTAACAACATGGGCTGTGCGAGCCTTGATTTCACTTCGGCCGCGTCTTGCAGCTGAAAAGGATCAAGAAATGGAATCCTGCAGCAAAATTTGCATCCTTTGCACACGCCAACATGGTTCAAACATGTTCAAACAGGGACACAGTGGGAAATCACTATTCTCTGCAGTTTCTGCATGCTGGCCGTGGTACCATGCGGGCTCGGTCCTGTCAGTATCGCCTGCCAACATGCATGGAGGCTCATACAAACCTTTTCAATTCTGTTGTGTTGTTTTTTGTGAGGCTTAAAACTGTCCATGATTTTGGCAAGGTGCTGGTCTTTCTGTCACTTACTTTGCAAAGTTTATGCGTGTTTCTGTGAGTCAGGCACTATAATGCTGTTATTGCGGGCAACTTTCGGCATGGAAAGGACTCTCTCTCTCTCTCTCTCAATCTCTGCCGTTTTCACCGAAACACAAAGATGCAAAAGAACAAGAACGAAGTAAACACATCTGAAGACGCTTTTTACCCTTAAACCATTTTCAATATTTTCCCTTGATTTTCACTTGGTTTTGCTCACTTTGTGTCTCTGCTCAGCATCTCAGTTTCGATGCCTCCATCAGCTCGCAGATGAAACAGCAGCGCCAGGACCGACCTGCAAAATACATTGCAGCTCCGATTGCGGTCTGTTGAATTCTGTTGATGTGTTTTAGATATTTTCGGATTGTGTTTCACTCTGTCTGAGGAGCGACTTGTGGAAGCGGTCAAACTCATGTGGCGCAAACCAGTCCTGAAATGCTTTTGGAAATGGAAACGAGGCCGTTTCACAATGTTTCACATGGATTCCAAAAGTGCTGCCATGCTCTACCTTGCTCTATCTTGATCCTTACAATTCCCTACATCTAATTTTGATTTCCTCTCATTCTCAGGCCTTGCAGCGGGATGATGGAGCCGGGTTCTCAAACTTTGGAACCGAAGATGCCTGTGTTGTGCATGGACAGCATAGACAGCATGGACAGCACTGAAATGATGAGATCTGAGGTGAACTTGACCTGGAAATGGCTGAAGTCTCGCCTGAAGCGAGAATGTGAATCTGGAGATTGAAATTTGATGAAAAATCTTTTGCAATCAAAACTTGTTGAGCACGGGAGTTTGAGATTTCGGGATCTCCCTTCGGGAGCGGCACCTGTCTTGGCCGCGCTGCCGTCCAAGTCCTCAACAGAGCGAAGGTCGAAGAGAAACGACTTTGGGAAATCCACGACGAACCGATAGAAATAATTCAATCTCTGATTTTGATAAATGAAAACAGAGACAAATAATTCAATGGACGATGAAAGAAATGACGGATAGGTGGAAACATGCAAAGATTGTGCAAAGGTGCTGGGCATTTAAAGAGGACTTCAGCAGAATGAAAGAGAACAGAAGTAGATCATTGTGATGAGAAAATGTGAGAAGGACTCTCGCTTCAACCTCCCGTTGGAGAAGTTGTTGTTTTCGCTTCCACTCGTTCCAGTCCTTGCAAATGCTGGACGATGAGATCTTCAGCACGAAGAACTGTGCCTGAAGAATTTCATGTCAATGTGGCGTGGCACATCTTCTGTTCGCTCTTCTCATCATGTGTGTTTGCATCCTTCAACCTTACCTCGCTTGCCTCATTAAATCTCTTGAAAAAACACCCATTCATTGGCCCTTGATTCTACTGAAATTCAAACATGTTTCCTGTTCCATCTGATGCCATCCTTCCTTATGTCTTGCCCTTGACGTTGCCTCTCCTTGTTACATCTTGTTACTTGCATCATCTTGCCACATCTTGCCCCTTTACATCCTACTGCCTACTCACATCCTCTCAGAGCCTCGGCCAGAAGAACTTAGCTGCTGAAAAATCTGCAGAAAGGTCTGGTGCCTCGGCAACGAAAAGGGACAGCGCGCTCCATTTCAAAGATTGTCAGAGATCTTCACACGTCTTCAACTCCAGTGTCTTGCTACATTTTCACTTGACCTGCCTCTGGCCACCGTGGGCTACCACAGCCATCATCATGTGACACCATGTGACATCTAGATATCTTTCAACCTCTATGGCATTGCGTGGCATTGCACGGCCATTTCCGAATTGCTTGGGGCTGCATCCTCCCACTTTTTGATTCATTTTGGCAGAGGATTCACCCCAAAACAGAGAGGCAGGGAAAACACATGAGAAATAAAGATAACATCTAAAAACAAGAGAACATCTTTGAATGTAAGGTAATGTAAGTAACCCCGAAGACGACTTCTGAGGATGCGACAGCTGCTCATCCGACCTCAAGGAGACCAAGGTCACTTTGCACTGAGGCACCAAGTCTCTATGAGTCGTAGATGTGTATCTCATGTCCAGACATAAGTTGGAAATAACATGTTTCGCAAAAAATGAGTCTTTAAGATATGAATCTGGAAATCTCTTTAACCTAATCGTAAAAATCATTTGAAAACAAAAAGAAAAGAATGAATTCCATCGGTGCTCAAAAAAATCCTAAGTCCCCAGCAATGCCCCAAATTCAGCACAGAAATAAACTTCAAAAATTTGTAAAAAAAATCAGTATATATATTTATATATATATATATATAAATAAGGTTTCGGCTGAGGGGATCGCGTAGAACCCCCCCACGCCAGTTCAAACCTTAGTGGCTTCTGCGATTTCAGCCCACGGGCCATTGCGACGTGCTCTGCTGGCTTGGCCCACCAGCATCACCTTTGATCTTGCAGGCCTTGGGGACTTTGACAAGAAGATCGGGCTTTGCTTTGGAGGCTGCTTGTTTCTTCCGTGTCTCCTCCCTGTACGGCAAGTTCCACGGCCTTTGATGGACTTTTTCTTGCGGTTCTTCTTTGTGATCTTCACTGTTGAGTACCAGTACGGCTACATCAAATACAAGGCGAAGGCAGAGGAGGCAAAGAGCACAGGCTCGCTTGAGTTGCACTTTCATCAGACTGGTGCGAAGCCACTAGCCAGGGGACAACTCTTGAGGATCCTCACTTGTTTGCAATCTCATCACTCCAGAGATCTACCTTTTTGAAGAGAATCAAAGCCGAGATGTCACAGAAAGCACCATCGTGGCGGTGCCGTACCTGCATGGTCATTATGAAAAGGAGCGCGAAGTGTTGCTGGAATTGTGGCAAGAAGTGGTTCAAGTGCGAAGACACGAACTACGAGCCACCGGAAGATCCCACACCAAGACGCACCTACCAGGACCAGCAGGCCAACGAGGATTCATTTGGGGAATATTGGAACGAGGAGAGTTGGCAAAGTGGACAAGCACAACGACCAAAGTCACCTCGCAATGTCCAATACCATCAAGGACCCAAAACTTCGGGGAAGAACCAGGGCAAGAATCAGCACAAGAAGAAAGGCAAGGGAAAGGGCTCACAGAATACTATGGATCCGGGAAAGGATCAATTCATGCCACCGTCAACCAAGTGGCTGGAACCGATCCCGGCAACACCTTCCGAAGCTGCTACAGGATCGACTGGCAACGCACTACCAGCTGTATACTTCAACCTTTCTCCAAATCCCGAGCAGAGCGGGAGAAAGAAGAGGCAGAACTTCGCAGCCTGAAACAGTTGCATACAACGCTCAAGGCCAAACCGCTCAACGAACTGACGGACGATGTGAAAAAAGCGACGCAAGTAGCAGAACAACATGCCCGAAAAGAGGATGCCAAAATGCAGCTTCAAAAAGCCCGGAAAAGACTGGGCGAAGTGGAAGAACAATGGAATGCTTTCCGTGTTCAATGGTTCACCTACTACCTGAACCAAGCCAGCAAGCTCTGGATGTCTCATGTCGAGAAGTACGAGCTGGGCGAGAATCGTTTCAGTACGAGCTGTACGAGCACAGAGGTAATCCCAATGTTTGTGATGCATGTTTGTGCATCATTTGACAAAGACTGGTACAAACATTGCAGCCGCGGTGAATACATTATCCTCTTT
>BGPT01000470.1:153516-184161 GCA_003297045.1 Symbiodinium sp. clade C Y103 | reverse complement strand
CTGACGGTCTCGGAGCACTTTTGGAAGTTAAGATGTGGAAAAAGTGCACGGCGTTGTGGCGCGAAGCACATTTGGAAGTAAAAAGTGTTAAAAACTGTCACGGTCGGACAACTTTTGGAAGATGAGATGTCGAAAAAGTGCACGGCGCTGTGGCGCGAAGCACATGTGGAAGTGAAAATGTAGAAAGCACCTCATGGTCGGACCACTTTTGGAAGTTGTGATGTCGAAAAAGTGCACGGCGCTGTGGCGCGAAGCACATGTGGAAGTGAAAATGTAGAAGACACCTCATGGTCGGACCACTTTTGGAAGTTGTGATGTCGAAAAAGTGCACGGCGCTGTGGCGCGAAGCACATTTGGAAGTGAAAATCGTAAAAACGTGAGGGGTTCGGACCACTTTTGGATGATTCGATGGCCATCCGATGTCGAAAAAGTGCACGCCGTTGTGGCGCCAAGCACATTTGGAAGTCAAAAGTGTCAAAAACTGAGGGTTCTAAGCAAATTTTGAGATTTCAGTTAACTAATTGAACTAGCAACTTAACAACTTAACAGCTTAACAATTGAGTAACTTAACAACTTAACAACTTAACAACTTTACAACTTAACAACTTAACCACTTAACAACTTAACAACTTAGTTAGTTAGTTTGTCAGTTAGTTAGTCAGTTAGTCAGTTAGTCAGTTAGTCAGTGAGTCAGTTTGTTAGTTTGTTAGTTTGTTAGTTAGTTAGTTAGTCAGTCAGTCAGTTAGTCAGTTAGTCAGTTAGTTAGGCAGGCAGATAGATAGACAGATAGATAGGCCGACGCTCNCTGCCATCCATGACTCACAACAACGAACCTCTCCTATAGGTTTCCTATTCTGAAACTTCCGCCACCGCCTTGTGCGGTACTACTGGTATACATTATACAAAGTATATAGTCCTTGAGGTTCGAAAGGGTACAATGAAGTACAGGCGTTGCGAATAGAGTACAGGACAACACAAGACACACGATAGAGAGCCCACCTCAGCTGGTCGCTTTCGCGTTGCCTCTGTTTCTTCTGCCTCACTCGAGACTCGGAAAGTCCAAACGCGGAGCAAAAAACGAAATAAGCCTTAATAAGACCTGAAGAAACAAATAGTCTCAACATGTCTCAACCAACTTGTCTTTGTTTCTTGAATGCTAAGACTTTGATGACTTTGTTTTTGCGCATTCGCAGCATTGCGCAGCTCTCACTTCATACTTCTCCCTCTTGTGAGAGTAGCGTCACAATTTGTTCCTATCACTGTCCTTGCAGCTCCCATCAGAACATAGTCGCCCCTATTTGGCAATGGCCATGGCATGCCATGGCATCTTTTGCTTGTGGGGTCCTGTGGGGTTCTGTGGGGGTCCTCGGTGTTTCTGGGATTCCTGACTGGTGCAGCCGGTGCAGTTGGAGCTGCTTCTCCACGCCGATCCTGCAACGGCTCACAAAAACCCCATAGCCGGAGAGCCCGACATCATCAAACAACCTTCAAGTCAACCTTATGCGCCTCAAGTTCACGGCCCAGATTAAGCAGATTCAAAGCACAGCCAAGAGATCTAAACATGATCTTTAAAAAACATTTTGATGTGATGTTAATGTGACTTTGGTCCTCCTCATCGAAGACGTGGACGCAAGGAATCTCCGAGATCGCTGCTTCTGTGGGAACGTGCCCCGATGGTCCCGATGGCCCCAATTGCCCCGACGCCGATGACGCCGCTGCCGCAGATGGCGCGGCTGCAGCTCCGCCCTCGTCCTCTTCGGTCTCTGGCGGCGCGGTGAAGTACGGAATGCGCCCGCGCTGCCAGTCGTAAAGAACAATTCGAGCTGTGGTGTCGATGTCCTAAAGAAAACATATGCAAACATGTGAAATCCATTGAAATCACAGAATTTCCACAAGTCTTAAAACAAGATAAATAAAACAATCGGAAAATGCGCATGTTTAATCATCATCATATTATACAGTTGGGATCAATTGAGTCTAGAGTTCACTTCTATCCACACAAGATGTATGGGCTGATTTCTCCAGGGCTCTGCATCGCCACCCTTCACAAGCTTGCCCATCTTTTTTCCCAGAATAGTCAGAAACTCTTCGCTATCCTCAGAGGACAGTATGGGCCATCGGAAGTCTGTTGGAACCGGTGAATCAATGTATTCCGTGTATACCCATGTCTGATGGTGTGGATAATGCACTCGTTCACATAAAACATCATAAAACAATGTAATATGACACTAATCTATATCCTGCATCTGTGGCTATACTGAGGGGTCAGTATCCCAGTATCCGCGTCTAAATACCCGTGCTAACATACAGCATCAACTTGAGAGCCGGATTGAGATCAGACATGATCGCAGTCATCAAAATCATTAAAACTTAGTCACAGTAAGCCAAGTATCATTCCAGGTGGTATCTGGCGCCAGCTTGTACCGCTGCAGCAAATATGGTTTCTTCACACGCTGTAGCACCTGTCTCTCGCGTGTTGAGCCTTCTACCCCAGTCCTTACCTCCTGCATCTTCAATATTGTTCAATCAGTTTGAGCACACATCATATAAGACACATATAGATAAAACATGGTAAAACACGAACATTTCATAACATTTCTCGCATCAAAACATTGGCTTCTGTTCTGAGATGTTCTGAGCTTCCGCTGTACATGTCACCGTAAGCATGATAAGCATGGTAAGATACATAAATCACAGATATCACAGTACCTGAAAACCAAGATTCTTGTACGATTTTGTCATAAATACATAATGCAACCCCATTCTGCTCACATTTTGTATCATTTTGTCATGGACATAGCCCGTGCATGCCCATGCTCCTCACCCTGTGTCCATTCAACACCATCGTGTCACCTCATGGATGTAGTCTGAAGGCGTCTTCAAGCGTTCTGCGCGAACAACACCTTTCAATACCTTCGCACAACACAGGTGCATGTAACTCAGTCTCTTTCGATTTTCGGCAGTGTTCATGTTTCTTTGAAGCCACTCTTTTACGTGATAGTCTCGTGTGGAAGCAACGCAATTGCCTGCTTCACACCCGTGCATAAACCAAAGAAGCCAACCACAGGCATGAACAAGAAACTGCAACTGAACAGAACAGTCAAAAACTCTAAGCGACTATGTTGTGTCCCATGCGGCATGTGTACTCAACTCTGATTTTTGATCCCTCGATATCGTCTTTGGTTCACACTGAGAGTTTGCCACTTTGAGCCTTTGTTTGTTCTGTTTGCCATATGATTGATATCAGGCACTAGGATGTCTGAGTTTTGAGATCCTGAGTTGCTGTCTGAGAGTGTCCCAACCCTTTGCCGGAACAAAGTCCAATATGTCATCAACGTGTCATCAACGTGTCATCGACATGTCGACGTGTCGACGTGTCTGTGATGTCTGTGATGTCTGTGATGTCGACGTGTCCCAGGCCTTGGCGCAATCAGCTTCGAAGTCACTGGGCGAAGGCGGAACGATCCCGGGACAGTCGAGCAAATACAGCTTCCTGTTGCGAAGACGGTCTCATACCGGAGAGTTCGCCATTAGGTGGTCTGATTGATTTCATGGTTTCTAGGGACCCCCCCTTCCTTTGACGTTATAAGGTAGCTTCTTCCTACCCACCTAACCCCCCCTCCCCCTCCCCCCCCCTCCTTCTGCTTCAACCCTAAACGCCCCCCCCTACCCCCCCTAACCCCTGGAGGGGGAAGGGTACACCCCCCTCCCCTACCCTTTGATCACAGCAGGTCATCAACATACATCATCATCTGGACACCCCTCCCCCACCCCTTGAATTGATCAGACCAAAACCGGGCAAACTATCTCATACGGTCTCAGGGTCTCTGGAAGTCTTTCAGGGAGAGGCTGAGGATGGGGGCGAGCCGCAAATACGAACAACTTGTGATTACGAATGTTGACATATTGGAATCCTTTTTGGCATCAACATCCCACAGTCAAGGAGGCAAAGAATCGAAGGACCTGTCAATTGCGAGAACAACCTTGACATGGATGTGACATGTAGTTCGTTGGGTGAGGGATACTGAGAGTTTCACATTTTTCATTTCACGTCGGAATACAACACATCCACACACCACTCTACTGTGCTGTAGTAATCTATAGTATGCTATCCTGATGTCATGTGATGCCGTTGCTCCGTGCTTTGATTCAGAAACTCTGCGTCTCTCTGCGTCTCTCTGCGTCTATCTGCGTCCTCGTGAGAGCGATGTATTGCCAAACCCGAGTCTCTCCAGGCACAGGGGCGGCTTTACAGACCGTCTTCCTCTTCAGCGTGTTGATCACTGAAGACTTACCTAAGAACGGCAACATGACAACATGACTATGACATGACAATGACATGACCTTGACATGATATGACGATGACGTGACCATGACGTGATTCATCAACTCATGTGCAGGGATCTTCAGAACCATTCCTTTCACATCCCTTTCACTCAGCACTTTCAATATCTTTCTTCATCCTTTCTTCGTGGATTGAAGTCTCAAGGAAACTGTCGACTGGTGGAGTCTTGAGGCCGTCATGTCATGCCTGGACTGAAACTGGAACATGGAATGAACATGGGACAGTTTCGCTTAGCCGGGCTGGAAAATGAAAGGTTTGGGTTATTTTGGGTTTACTTTCCAACTCCACCTCTCCTCTCCAACCCTAGCGGAAGACCTTAAACCCAACAATTCCAAAACAGTGTTCAAATGCCTTGCCAACTTTGGATCTACAAGAGTTCTCGTTTTCTTTTCATTCCGTGGTGAGATTTGCGCTTTGGCTTGACGGAAGAGGCGCACCAAAGCTGTCCCAAGACCGTCTAGATCTTGATTCTCCCGTTCCAATTTTGCCATGGTGCCCACATTGGGGTAGCCGACCATTCCAATGGTCACGTGCTTCTTGTCCTTGCACACAACCAAACACATACCAACCACACAGCAAAAGTCAGGTCAAAGACTTTAATCATTTTCAATACATGTAGTCGGACTGAGAGCGGAAGAGGGAAACTAGCGAAATTAAATGAAATGTAATGAAACTTGAGGCCGAAGGGAAGGGGGCGAAAGCTAGTTGGGCAAGGAGAGATGTGTATTGAGAGAATATGCGGCCTACCACTCGATGTTGCTGACATGTAAACAGCAGTGTGTCATGATGCTAGCTCGCATGCGTCACAATCATTCCACAACCCTCCCCTTGACATCCTAGCACACCAGCGTTAACATTACCCTCCTAGCATCCTACTTGCCAAATACAAAGCGCCCCAACCGAACGCGCTTCGGTTGAGCCACTTTGCAGCCATCTGATTGAATCTCTTTCCCTCCGCCTTTCCTTCCTTGTTCCTGTCCATGACATATTCTATATATTGTATATTTCTGTGACTATGATGAATATATCTAAGTATCTCCATCTGCCTAGCGACATATCGATAATTCTATAGACTATTTGTAACACTATGTATATATATAAATATTTCCTATATATATATATAAATTCATCATCTATATATAACCATATACTACATGTATATATATATATATATATCTCCTGTATATAAATAGCCTAAATACTATATTTATATTTATATATATATATATATCCTATATATATATATATATCCTACAAATATATATATTTGTCCTTTATATATAAATACACATGTCCTATATATATATATATATATCTAAATACATCTACATATATATATATATACATACATATCTATATACATCTACACACACACACATATATATATATATACACACTATATATATATATGTCTCTATCTCTATGTCTGTGTGTTTACACCTTTCTCTGCCCCCGTCATGGCTGCCATGGCCCATCGAAATGAAAAATCATTTCCAAACAGGGGGCCCCGAAACCAGTTCGGCATGAAAATCATGCGAGCTGCATCCAGTCTCCCGGCAATACATAGCTAAAGATAATCCAACTCCAGCTAGCAAGCTAGCTTTCGTGATCAAGACATGCTTGAAAAGAGATGACACGAGATGAAAGGAGGACCCAGGGAGGATGCAACCTGTAGCGACATATGTCGCGACATATGTTGCGACATCTCGCCAGGTTGTTCACCTGTCGTTCAGTGTTGTTGAGTCATTGTTGAGTGTTGTTTGAGGTTTGTTCAGTGGCCTCCCCGTGACGTCCCGAGTGGCCTCCCGGTGTCCTTGAGCAGATTGCCAAATTGGCGCAGCAAATTCAGCAAGGAGTTCTTTCCAAAGGGATTGGTGATGGATGCGTGGAACGCCAACGTGGGGAACTCCTTCATAAGCTCTTGGACCCAACGTCGGGTGACCCAGGTCGGAACCAGGTCCACTTTGTTCACCAACAAGACCACGTGCTTTTGCCGTCGCCGGAGTTCACCTCGCTTTTGAAAACGAAAAACCAGGGCTTCAACTTCTTCAACGGCCAGCTTCAGGCGATCATCCTGGAATCATCCTTGATCAACTTTCAAGCCAATTTACACATCTGATCTTTCAGTGTTTGCTCATTGTGTTCAGGTTGTCCTATTGGATTCATGTCGTATTTAGTCACTTGGTCGCCCTGTTGTTTCATGTTTGGAGACGCACTTGCTATCCTTGACGCTGAGCAACGTTCCAGCTGTAGGCACCGGGTGCCCATGGGATCTCTGGCATCCAGCACAAATACTAAGACGTCAGAAGCATCCACTACCTGTCTTAGTCTGATGCATCTGACGCTTCTGACGCATAGTCTGATGCATTCTGATGCATGCTGCACAACTTGGCACAATAACGCACAAACTGCAGAACACAACCACATAGTTGCACAGCATTGCTCAGTGTTGCTCATACTGCACGTGGGAAGATCGGTTGAAGAGTTTGAGGAGTTTGTGTGAGGGCACTGAGAATAGGTGAAATCAGAACGGCAAGTGTCCAGAACCAAGGGTATACCAATATTGCAGTGGGCAACTTGAAGACCTTCCAAAATTCCTTCCCAGTGGGATCATCCTTTGGTGCGCTTGGGTGGTCAGGGATGTCAAGGGCCTCGGCTTTTTGGCGCTCGCGCCTTGTACAGCTCTCCCCAGATTCTGCGGGAGGTGCCCTTGTTGAAAATCTCTTCACCAGCGTGACCTTTCCACGAGAACATCAGAAACATGAAAGGAACATGTGACTAACATGTGACATGTGGCTACAATGGCTACAACGTTGTACCCATGTCCACTATGTACCACTTTCTTCCTGAGAATTGGGATGCAAAAAGATTCAACTGCACGCAGAAGACGGCAGCGATCCCAAGCATTTGTCTCGGGAGGACAGGAATCACCGCCCACGTCAGAATGGCAAAGCCGTTGAGGATCCGTTGAGGTATTTGTCAGAATATTTCAAGTGTCTTCCCTGCTCCTGTGACCGCCTGTGACCTTGCTACGACCTGGCAATGAGCTTTTCTTCTTTCCGTCTGACTTCCACAATCGTTGTATTTTATGTTCCTGTCTTCTTTATTTCTTCTTTAAGAACTTCTTTATGTTGGATTTTGAAATCAGCACTTTCATTTCTGGCACCTGCTGAATCCTCCATTGGACGTTCGAGGCCAGTGGATGCATCGACCAAGGAAGATTTGTCTTGACTTCCCACATAGCCTTCTGCTGCCTTGTCTGCAGCCTGCGAAAGCACTGTGTTGCTGCACAGTCTCGCAAAGAATTTCAGATCTCCGATACAGAACTGTGCAATTCTGAGTTTGACCTTTGCAAAATGGGCTTTTTGGACATCTGGAGAGCAATCCTCACTGTCTCTCTGCCTGTCGACACATAGACCCCATGCCTCCAGAAGACCTTCCAAATCGTTTGCGCCGATCTTGGCCCTCTTCTGCTGTCGCTTTTTGCTGAAGACCTGACATTTAAGTGTTAAGGGAAGAGGAAAAAAAAACAAAACCAGGGTAAACTGAGACCCAAATCAGCAAACTTGGGAAAACCAAATGAAAATCAAATGAACGTGATTGCATGTGATTGCAACATATTGCAACACGACTTGCGCCTCCTTATATGGGGATACGGACAGAAGGTCCATCCTCGAGGCTTTTGATTCTGTGTCACCTGAGCTCAGAATCTGCAGATTTTGTCCAATTTCTTCCTGTCCAAACTTCACAGCGGCGAATCGAGTGCTTTGAGTTTGAAGACTGAATTTGAACATATTTGAACTACGAATAAGTATGAATAAATCATATTTTTATTCGTGAAATAATTGCAACTCAATTGTACTTTCTTTCATTCGACATCGAGGAAACAACGATCTTTCTCACTCAGCTTTGGACGCAACAGCGACATGGGCAACTTGGAGCTTTTCAGCACCACCGAGAAAGGATCTTCGACCCCTTTCGCAATTGTCTCCTAGGTCGGAGCAAAGTGGGGACAGAGTCCAAGTCCAGAATTCACGAAAGAGAAAGAAGAAAGTACAGAGCCCGGCAGCTCATAAATTCACGAAAGCCATAAAATTTGTTCAGAAGCTCATAATTCTTAAGCTGCTCAAAGATTTTAAGTAGCTCAGAACTTCAGCTCCCTTGATGTCGGAACCTGAAGTGTGGGTCTAAGGTTCTCTACTTCTCTTCTACTTCAGCCGCAGTTGCGTGGTGTTGTGTGGCAATCGTGGTAAGCCGACAAACTCGACATTTTGCCACTGGACAAACTCGTGCATCCGAGGATCTCGGAATTGCTGCATCTTCTCTTGAGCGATGACGCGCGTGTTTCCAAACCACCTTCGATCCGGCTGGATTCGAACTGGTTTCAGCGACTGTTCTTTCATCCTTCGACGATCTGGCTTCTTGTTGTACATCTGGAGCCTTTTGATGGTACCTTGGCGAGTGATGCCTACACACTGCGGATGCAGGTTCAAACCAACCAAACTCCAAAAGGTGATTAATGTAATCTAATTTCTTTCATGATCTTTCATGAATTGTAGCTTTCTGGATTTCTGATGTGTCTTCTCTTTTTTGTGTGGTCGTCTACAAAACCATCCGAGCAACTTTCTGATCGCATGTGGGAGCCCGCTTTGCGCACCCGGGTGTCACCCTTGGGTGTGGTTCGGCCAGGCTTGGAGGAAGCATTGGAATGCTTCAAAGCAGAACCTGTCAGCACAATCACATGATTTCGTCTATATTTCCTGTATATAGATTGAATAGAGTATATGATAGTATATGCATATGGAATCATATGGAATCATATGGATATATGTGATATTATATAATCAAATGGTACAAGTATTTGACTTACACGTGGTAAAGGTGTATGCACTGTAAATCCGTTGCTCACGGACTTTACGTGTCCCAACCTGCTCTCAGTGCTCCTTGTCCGGCTCTGTTGCCACGATTGGCTGCACCAGTCTTTGCCCCACGGGGCCGCTTGCCCACAGCATTCTTCCCCATGGCGACAGCACGGCACTGAGATGCACTGGTGAAAGCGGAACCAGTAGAATCTGAGAAGGAACTTATATATTTGGATTTTTTTATCAATAAGGTGGAAAAATGAAGTCGTGTGATGTCATCTGTATCCTCAATCTATTGCAGAATGAAGTCGAGGTCCATTCTTCGAAGAAAAAGGACTCAAACTCATCGATGCACCCTTGATATAACGGATGCTCTGCTCAGGTGGTATGCTGTTCTAAGTTCTATGTGGTTCCATGGCCAAATGCCGTGGGAATGTGGTGCATCTAATCTTCGCTCCGCGATGGTTTGGCGCCTGACATGATCTTACCAAGGAGCAGGTGGAAAAAAATCCAGTTTCGACCCGTTCTTGTAAAATTTCACGAGGTTGGGTTCTGAACCGGGCAGCGCCTGTACACTTTTCCCTTCATCCTAGTAATGTGGACCGCGAAGAACCATGCAGCGAAGAACATAGGACACCTCACCCGGGCATGCACACCTTGCCACACCAGACGAGATGCGGCGAGACGAGACGAGACGAGGCTTCGTTGCAGTGTGTCTTTTGGCGGTTTCTGCCCCGGTCCAGCGCCCCTGGCATTAGCCAGGAGTCTGCGATTAATTAGCGCATCAAGCATTCATAGCTCGAGACTTTGTGTGAATTGCTTGAGGATCAATCTTTCAGCATCGGCATCACTTAACAGATTCAATGAAAAACATCTCAAATCTGCCCTATCTGCACATATCTGCACTAAACGCCTGTGTTGAATGCATGACCAGTGCAATGAACACACACCGCGTCACTTCTGATCCTGCACCCCTGAATCTGTCCAATTGTCTTCAGCTGCAATTGAATCATATCACGACGTGTCACGATTACATTATTATTATCACATGATCTTCATCTGTTATCAGAAATGTTATCACAGTTCTTCCAGTTCTTCGCATTTTGATCCTCATGGAGGCGGATCCATCACCTCCGAAGGCCTGCCAAAAATGTCCAAAACATGTCCAAAAGAACGGTCCCACGAGGCCTCTGATACACGCCAATGGGATGGGATGAACAGCACGTTTTGATCAAAAAAATTGAAGGACCGGAAAACCCCACAAGTCAACTCCTTCCAAGAAACACCAAACAGATGTGAAAATGAGATGGTAAAGGCAGGAAAAAGAGGACATGGTGGAAGAACAATTGTGTTCAAGAACTTGTGTGTGACAGTGCTGTGTGACAAAGTTGTGTGTCAAAGAGTTGTGCGTGACAGATTTGTGCGTGACAAGGTTGTGTGTGAAAGAGTGGTGTGTGAAAGTGCTGTGTGTGACCAGGTTGTGTGTCAAAGAGTTGCGTGTGACAAAGTTGTGTGTGAAAGAATTGTGTGTGACGAGGTTGTATGTGAAAGAGTTGGGTGTGACAATGTTGTATGTGAGAGAGTTGTGTGTGACTATGTTGTGCGCGAAAGAGTTGTGTGTGAAAGTGCTGTGTGTGACAAAGTTGTGTGGAAGTTGTACGTGGAAGTGCTGTGTGTGAAAGACTTGTGTGTGACAATCAGTCAAAAAATTGTGTGTGAAAGTGCTGTGTGTGACAAAGTTGTGTGTCAAAGAGTTGTGTGTCACAAGGTTGTGTGTGAAAGAGTTGTGTGTGACAGAGTTGTGTGTGTGTGTGAAAGAGTTGTGTGTGAAAGTGCTGTGCGTGACAAAGTTGTGTGTAAGTTGTATGTGGGGCTGCGGTGTGCGAAACCACTGCCAGCCCAGCGCCGTAAGTACCACGCCTGCCAAGCGAAAGAATGGCAGATGTCACCAAGTGAAAGAATGAATGAGTTGATCTGGAACGTAGGCCTAGATGTCACCAAGCGCCACGACTGCCACACAAAGTGAAAGTCCGTGTCGCCAAGTGCCACGCCTGCCACACAAAGCGAAGGCAGATGTCGCCAAGCGCCACGCCTGCCACGCAAAGGAGGCGCGGCGTCACACAGACCCAGCGCCGACCAAGGCCGCCACCCGAGCCAGCCCTGTGCCGTGAGTGCCACACCTGCCACACAAAGTGAAAGTCCGTGTCGCCAAGTGCCACGCCTGCCACACAAAACGAAGGCAGATGTCGCCAAGTGCCACGCCTGCCATGCAAAAGAGGCGCGGCGTCACACAGACCCAGGGCCGACCAAGGCGGCCACCCGAGCCAGCCCAATGCGGTAAGTGCCACGCCTGCCACAGAAAGTGAAGGCAGATGTCGCCAAGTGCCACGCCTGCCACGCAAAGCGAAGGCAGATGTCGCCAAGTGCCACGCCTGCCATGCAAAAGAGGCGCGGCGTCACACAGACCCAGCGCCGACCAAGTCCGCCACCCGAGCCAGCCCTGTGCCGTGAGTGCCACGCCTGCCACACAAAGTGAGAGTCCGTGTTGCCAAGTGCCACGCCTGCCGCACAAAACGAAGGCAGATGTCGCCAAGTGCCACGCCTGCCACGCAAAAGAGGCGCGGCGTCACGCAGACCCAGCGCCGACCAAGGCCGTCACCAGACGCAGCCCAGTGCCGTAAGTGCCACGCCTGCCACACAAAGTGAAGGCAAAGAGAGTTGCGTGTGAGAGAGTGTGTGTGAGAATGTTGTGTGCGACAAATGTTGTGTGTGAGAGAGTTGTGTGTGAGAATGTTGTGTGTGAGAGAGTTGTGTGTGAGAGAGTTGTGTGTGAGAGAGTTGTTTGTGTGAGAGAGTTGTGTGTGAGAGAGTTGTGTGTGTGAGAGTTGTATGTGTGAGAGTTGTATGTGTGAGAGTTGTGTGTGACGATGTTGTGTGTGAGAGAATTGTGTGTGAGAGAGTTGTGTGTGTGAGAGTTGTATGTGTGAGAGTTGTGTGTGTGACAATGTTGTATGTGTGAGGTGTGTGTGTGTGTGACAATGTTGTATGTGTGAGAATTGTATGTGACAATGTTGTGTGTGAGAGAGTTGTGTGTGACAATGTTGTATGTGTGAAAGTTGTATGTGTGAGAGTTGTGTGTGACAACGTTGTAGGTGTGAGAGTTGTGTGTGTGACAATGTTGTATGTGTGAGAGTTGTGTGTGACAATGTTGTATGTGTGAAAGTTGTGCGTGACAATGTTGTATGTGTGAGAGTTGTGTGTGACAATGTTGTATGTGTGAAAGTTGTATGTGTGAGAGTTGTGTGTGACAACGTTGTAGGTGTGAGAGTTGTGTGTGACAATGTTGTATGTGTGAAAGTTGTATGTGTGAGAGTTGTGTGTGACAACGTTGTAGGTGTGAGAGTTGTGTGTGACAATGTTGTATGTGTGAGAATTGTATGTGACAATGTTGTGTGTGAGAGAGTTGTGTGTGACAATGTTGTATGTGTGAGAGTTGTGTGTGTGACAATGTTGTATGTGTGAGAGTTGTGTGTGACAATGTTGTATGTGTGAAAGTTGTGCGTGACAATGTTGTNATGTTGTATGTGTGAGAGTTGTGTGTGTGACAATGTTGTATGTGTGAGAGTTGTGTGTGACAATGTTGTATGTGTGAAAGTTGTGCGTGACAATGTTGTGGGAGGGAGGACACGGGAGGAGGAGGAGGAGGCGGCGGGAGGTGCAGAGCAGAAAAGCAAGAACCCCACACGATGTTGTGGGGAACAAGACCAACCAACGAACCCGAATACAGTCACGAGAAACACTTGTGTGAAACAAATTGTTTCAACAGTCTTGTGCATTCTTCCCCCTTTGCCAGCCAGTGTAGACTGTGGAGTGTGGAAGGTGGTGGAGTGCAGAGTGTGGCGCGTGAAGACAGCGGCGTGTTGAGTGCGGAATGTACTACGTAGAGTGGTGAAATGGAGATTGTGGAGTTTAAAGTGTAGAGCGTGGAGTGTCAAGTGGGAAGTGCACAGTGCGGAGTGCAAAGTGTGAAGTGTAGAGTGTAAAGTGTGAAGTATAAAGTGTGAACTGTAGAGTGTGGAGTGTGGAGTGTAAAGCGTGGAGTGTAAAGTGTAAAGTGTAGGGTGTGGAGTGTAGAGTGTGCAGTGTAAAGTGTGGAGCGTGGACTGTGGAGTGTGAGGTGTGGAGTGCAAAGTGTGGAGTGTGGAGTGTAAAGAGGAAAGCGTAAAGTGTAGAGTGGAAAGCGCAAAGTGTACAGTATGGAGTGGACAGTGTAGGGTGTCAAGTGTGAAGTGTAAAGTGTGGAGTGTGGAGTGTAAAGTGTAGAGTGTGAAGTGTAAATTGCAGAGTGTGGAGTGTCAAGTGTGCCGTGTAAAGTAAGTGTGCCGTGTAAAGTGACAAGTGTAGAGTGTGGAGTGCCAAGTAAAGTGTGGAGCGTAAAGCGTGGAGTGTAAAGTGCAAAGTGTAGAGTAAGGAGTGTAGAGTGTACCGTGTAGAGTGTGGAGTGTTGGAGTGTGAGGTATGGAGTCTAAAGTGTAGAGTGTGGAGTGTAATGTGTAAAGTGTAGGGTGTGGAGTGTAAAGTGTGGAGTGTAAAGTGGAAAGTGGAGAGTGTAAAGTGTAGAAGGAAAGCACAAAGTGTAAAGTATGGAGTGGGCAGTGTAGTGTGTCAAGTGTGACGTGTAAACTGTAGAGTGTGGAGTGTAAAGTGCAGAGTGTGGAGTGCAAAGTAAAAAGGGTCAAGTGTGGAGTGTAGAGTGTAGAGCGTGGAGTGTAAAGTGGAAAGTGCAGAGTGCAAAATGTAGAGTGTGGAGTGTGAAGTTACCAGTGTGAAGTGTGGAGTGTAAAGTGTAAATTGTAGAGTGCAGAGAGTTGAGTGTTCAGGAAGTGTGAAGTGTAAAGTGCAGAGTGTGGAGTGTAATGCGTAAAGTGTAGAATGTAGAGTGTAAAGTCTAAAGCCTAGAGTTTGGATAATGTGAAAAGCGTAAAGCGTAAAGATGTGTAAAGTGGCCGGTGTAGAGTGTAGAGTGTGAAGTGTAATTTGCAGAGTGCGGGGTGTAAAGTGCAAAGTTTTGAGTGTGGGGTGTAAAGTTTGCAGTGTAAAGTGTAGAGTGTGGAGTGTAGATGGCGGAGTGTCGAGCGTAAAGTCTAAAGTGGGGAGTGTAAAGTGTAAAGTGTAGACTGTGGAGGGTGAAGTGTAAACTGGAAGTGTAAAGCGAAAAAGCAAAATTGTAAGAGTGCAAAGTATAAACTGTGAAGTGTGGGGTGGTGTAAGGTGTAAAGTGTGAAGTGCGGTATGTAGAGGGTGGAGCGTAAAGTCTAGAGTGTGGATGTGGAGTTTCAAGTGCAGGGTGTAGAGTTCGCAGTGGCAAGTGAAATGTCGAAAGTGTAAAGTTTAAAGATGTGTAAAATGTAAGTTGTAGAGTGTAAAGTGTAGTGTGTGGAATGCAAAGTGTAGAGTGTGGAGTGTAAAGTGTAAAGTGTAGTGTAGAGTCTAGTGTGGGGTGTAAAGTGCAAAGTGTAGTGTAAAATGTACAGTGGGGGGTGTAGAGTGTGGGATGTGGAGTGTAAAATGTACAGTGGTGGGTGTAGAGTGTGGAGTGTGGAGTGTAAAGTCTAGAATGCGGAGTGTAAAGTGCAAAGTGTAGAGTGCTGAATGTTATGTGTTATCTGTAGAGCGTAAAGTGTAAAGTGGAGAGTTTAGAGTGTAGAGCGTGGAGTGTAAAGGGTGGAGTGTAGAGTGTAAAGTTTAAAGTGTAAAGTCTAGAGTGTGGAGTGTAAAGAGTAGAATGTGGAGTGCAAAGTGTAACATGTAAAGCATGAAGTGTAGTGTGTGGAGTATGGAGTGTGGAGTGTAAGCTGTGTGTGGATTGGGGTTTGGAGATGTGGAGTGTCAAGTGTGGAATAGAGAGTGGGGAGGGTCAAGTCTGCAGTTGTGAGGCGCAACTGCAGATAATACCGCGCCTGCCATGCAAAAGGACATGCCACACACGGCGGATCTGCACCATGCTGCACCATGCTGCACCTGCCATGCACCCACGCCTGCCACACGATTTGCACATTGTCACCACTTGACGCAGCCCTGACAATGCAATTCGCAAAAAACACGCAACGCGACACGTCTAAAATACCGCGCTTGCCACGCAAAATGAAGATGGACACCTCCAAAGTTTTGCGCCTGCCACAGAAAATGGAACTCATCTTTTGAAAACGACGCAAAAGTATTGCGCCTGCCACACAAAAAGATTTTGGACACTTTCTCCAGACACGTGAGAATCTCACGAAGCGCCACACCTGCCACACGAAACGACGTTACAACCTCTTCGGAAACCTCCAAGAATGAATGAGACATTTTGGAGCTTTCCCCATTGGCACGGCGACCCCACAAGAAAACCAGAGAATCGGGACAAGACATGTACGAGCATTTCGTACGAGGCGTCCGTCAATTTTCACAACGCATCTCAGATTTGGAACGTCACGAAGTGCCACGCCTTCCAACCCCACGCAAAGCGACGTTACGACCTCGTGTGAAAAATCCAAAACGAGCATCATTTCGTTGTCAATTTTCAGCACATCTCACAGAATGCCACGCCTGCCACATGATTTGCACGTTGTCAGCAGCCCTGACAATGCGTTTCGCACACGCACGCCACACGACACGTCTGAAGTGCTGCGCCTGCCAGGCAAAATGACGATGGACGTCTCCAGCCATGAAAAAGGCAACTCATCTTCTGAAGACGACGCAAAAACATGAGCTTTTTTCGACATGTTATGCAACATGTTGGGAATGGCACGAAGTGCCACGCCTGCCACAAGAAACGAACTTTGAACACGTTTGAAATCTCCAAAAATGATCCCTTGCGCAGCTTCCCTCATAGGCACGGCCATACAGCGCCCATGCGGGCGGTTGCGGACGGTTGCGGGCGGTTGGCGGACGGTTGGCGGACGGTTGGCGAACGGTTGGCGGACGGTTGGCGGACGGTTGGCGAACGGTTGTCAAGCGAACACAGCTCAACCCCCAGACCCCCTAAGTATAAAACGAGAACCCTTTACTACGCATTTGGGTAAAACGTGCCAACCTGGCAAAAAGAAATGAATGCGCCAAGGCACAGCGCGCGTTGCATGAAATAATCACACAATTTCAACTAACAATCTAATACGAACCCATCGTAAAAAACCGTACTGGCGCTTTTTTTCATTCTTGCCATCATCTTTTGAAATCACCATTTCTACATAGTTTTGATATGCCAAAATCTTCTTCCCCATCATATCACTATTCCACTGTGATCACTGCAAAAAATGTGTCTTTACCTGCGTCGCAACGCAACTTTGCAACATGGAACCCCTCTTTATACGTTACCGAAGGAAGTTTAGAAGTCAAACTTCCGACAATATGGACAGATGGAAAAGCCAAGATGGGAAGAGCCACAGAAGAGAGAAGCTCAGATAGGAGAAAGTCNCAATATGGACAGATGGAAAAGCCAAGATGGGAAGAGCCACAGAAGAGAGAAGCTCAGATAGGAGAAAGTCAGAAGAGAGAAGATCAGACAGGAGAAAGTCAGAAGAGAGAAGATGCAGGTGCGAGAAAAGGTAGGAAAGTCGAGAAACACCGTGAATTTCCAATGTTTTGAAGCTCCGGAGGGTCGAAAAGTAGGCTCGCTAAAGCAGCGGGTGCGGAGCCATCTGGGCAGATGAGAGATCAAGAATTGCACGCCGTTGTGGCGCGAAGCACATTTTGAAGAAATGTACAAAAGCACCTCCTGCTCGGAGCACTTTTGGAAGTTGAGATGTTGGAAAAGTGTACGGCGTTGTGGCGCGAAGCGCGTTTCGAAGTCAAAAGGTACAAAACACCTCAGGTCCGGACCGCTTTTGGAAGTTGAGACGTCCTGAAAGTGCACCGGCGCGAAGCACATGTCGAAGTGAAAAGGTTGAAAACGCCTCATGGTCGGAGCACTTTTGGAAGTTGCTGTGTCGAAAAAGTGCACAGCGCTGTGGCACGAAGCACATTTGGAAGTCAAAAGTGTTAAAAGCCGAGGGTCTCGGAGCATCTCGGAGCACTTGTGCACCTTCAAGTGTGCCTGCCACACAGAATGAAGGTCAATGTCGCCAAGTGCCACCCCTGCCACACAAAGGGGAAGTCCATGTCGCTGTGTGCCACACCTGCCACACAGAATGGAGGTACCAACGGCGTCACGCCTGCCACACAAAGGGATGTCACCAAGTGCCATGCCTGCCACACAGAATGAAGGTCCATGTCGCCAATTGCCACGCCTGCCACGCAGAATGAAGGTCCATGTCGCCAAGTGCTACGCCTGCCACACAGAATGGAAGTCCATGTCACCAAGTGCCACGCCTGCCACGCAGAATGGAGGTCCATGTCACCAAGTGGCACGCCTGCCACGCAAAGTGCCGCGGCTCCCCGGCAAACCAAGCACGTAACAAGAGCTTTGCGCCAAGTGCCACGCCTGCCACACAGAATGAAGGTCCATGTCGCCAAGTGCCACGCCTGCCACACAAAGTGCCGCGGCGCCCCCGGAACCTAGTGCGTCACAAGAGCTTTGTGATTGCCATAAGTGCCACCCCTGCCACACAAAGGGAAGGTCCATGTCGCCAAGTGCCGCACAAAGTGAAGGTCCATGTCACCAAGTGCCACGCATGCCACACAGAATGGAGGTCCATGTCACCAAGTGCCACGCCTGCCACACAAAGGGCCGCGGCGCCCCCGGGAACCAAGCGTGTCACAAGAGCTTGTGAGTAAGTTGTGTGTGGGTAAGTTGTGTGTGTGTGTGTGTGTGGGTAAGTTGTGTGTGAGTAAGTTGTGTGTGGGTAAGTTGTGTGTGGGTAAGTTGTGTGTGAGTAAGTTGTGTGTGTGTGTGTGGGTAAGTTGTGTGTGGGTAAGTTGTGTGGGTAAGTTGTGTGTGGGTAAGTTGCGTGTGAGCAAGTTGTGTGTGAGCAAGTTGTGTGTGAGTAAGTTGTGTGTGGGTAAGTTGTGTGTGGGTAAGTTGTGTGTGTGTGGGTAAGTTGTGTGTGAGTAAGTTGTGGGGAGGCGCGGAGGAGGAGGAGGCGGAGGGGAGTGCCCAACAAAAAACAAGAACCCCTACAACTACAAGTGCAACTACACTACAACTGCACAGCGCTGCCTCCAACCACTTGTCGGCCCATCACTGGGTTCGCTCTGCTATCCATGATTCACAACAACCAACTTCCCCTCTAGGTTTCTTATCTTTGACACTTCCGCCGCCGCCTTTTGCGGTACTACTGGTCTAAGTAAATTGGAAGGTTCTTGGTTGTAAGACAGCGAAATAGGTTGACTTCCCTTCGCAGTTCCCCTACCCCACCCAATCTATAGCATAGCATCAAGTAATCGCCTGTGGAAATTCAAGTGAGGAGATCACAGCGCGATGCCAAGTACGTATGCAAGTTCAAGTGAACGTTGCTGCCCCCCACCCCACCCTACTCCATCTATAACGCGGCATCAGGTGCCCGTGGAAGTTCAAGTGAATATATTATAGCCTAACATCAAGTATATGCGCACATTCAGGTGCTACATGGCTCAAGATGTACCCAACATGGCCGCCGCCTGGCCCAACATGCCCCGACGTGGCCCAACATATCCCCAACTACACCAAAGATGGCTTCAACATGGCCCATCTTGGGCCCCAGATGGGCTCGACCTTACCCCCTTTCTGGCCGGTGGCCGGCTGTCGGCGTAAGCCTTGAAATCATATGTTCATCTCATGTACTAAATAGGTTGTATGCTATTGTGCATGGAACGGCTGCTGTGTAACAAGATACAAACAAATCTAATAAGCATACGTCACTATTGTAAATCTTGTGTAGGCCTTGTCACGTAGTGGGACGTCAATGGGACGTCACATATCGTAACACGTCACGTTGGAAACCGCAGCACTTTGCCTCCAAGAGCTGCTCGGTACTCGTCCGTACCTTAAATGACGAATTCGACAATAAGAACATCGTGAGGGGGAGGTTTATCCGGATAAGAACATCGTGAAACACGAAGTCCATGCGACTAAGTCTATGCGATCAAGTTGCCATCGAGCGAAACAGAAATATGTCAGAAATGCCAAATGTCAAAATTCCAAAAAGACATGCGACAAACATGTCAAGAAAATGTCAAAGACATGCGTGTCTCGTGACACTCACCCAAGAGAAGTGAGGAGATGCAAAGCCGTGTAACATTGCACGATGTGGCAAGGCAACTTCCATGCCGCAAACACACGAAGACTTTCATGGCTATAAGGCACATCGGAAATGCAAATAAGAAACATTCGCCGCCATACTCAGATCTACTCATACGAAGCTAAGACAAAGAATGAAAGGACCGGAAAACCCCACAAGTCAACTTCTTCCAAGAAGCACGAACAGATTTGAAAATGAGATGGTAAAGGCAGGAAAGAGAAAGGACATGGTGGAAGAAAAATTGTGTTCAAGAACTTGTGTGTGGCAGTGCTGTGTGTGACAAAGTTGTGTGTCAAAGAGTTGTGTGTGACAAGGTAGTGTGTGAAAGAGTTCTGTGCGAAAAAGCTGTGTGTGACAAAGTCGTGCGTGAAAGAGTTGTGTGATAATGTTGTATGTGAGAAAATTGTGTGCGACAAGGTTGCGTCTGAAAGAGTTGCATGTGAAAGTGCTGTGTGTGACAAAGTTGTGTGTGAAAGAGTTGTGTGTGACAATGTTGTATGTGAGAAAATTGTGTGTGGCAAGGTTGTGTGTGAAAGAGACGTGTATGAAAGTGCTGTGTGTGACAAAATTGCGTGTAAGTTGTATGTGGAAGTGCTGTGTGTGAAACCAGAGCCAGCCTCGTGCCGTAAGTGCCACCCCTGCCATGTCACCAAGCGCCACGCCTGCCACGCAAAAGAGGCGCGGCGCCACGGCAACCAAGCGCCGACCAAGCGCCGACCAAGCTCCGACCAAGCGCCGACCAAGCGCCGACCAAGCGCCGACCAAGGCCGCCACCAGAGCCAGCGAAGTCCCGTAAGTGCCTGCCACACGAAAGGCACGTGGATGTCACCAAATGCCACGCCTGCCACACAAAAAGAAGGCAGATGTCGCCAAGCGGCCACGCAAAAATGGCACGGCGCCACCACAACCAGCGGCGACCAAGGCCGCCACCAGAGCCAGCTCCAGTGCCGGAAGTGTCATCCCTGCCACACGAAAGGCACGCGGATGTCACCAAGTGCCACGCCTGCCACACAAAAGTCAGGCAGACGTCGGCAAGTGCCCCGCCACACAAAAGGAAGGCAGCTGTCGCCAAGTGCCACGCCTGCCACACAAAGGAATCACAGCGCCAGAGCGACCAGCGCCGACTAAGGCCGCCACCAGCCGTAAGTGTCATGCCTGCCACACGAAAGGCACGTGGATGTCACCAAGTGCCACGCCTGCCACACAAAAGTCAGGCAGATGTCGCCAAGTGCCACGCCTGCCACGCAAAAGAGGCGCCACCACAACCAGCGCCCACCAAGGCTGCCGTAAGTGCCACGCCTGCCACACGAAAGTGTGTGAGAGAATTGTATGAGACAATGATGTGTGTGTGAGAGAGTTGTGTGTGGAAGAGTTGTGTGACAATGTTGTATGTGAGAAAATTGTGTGTGACAATGTTGTGTGTGAAAGACTTGTGTGTGACAATGTTGTGTGTGTGTGTGTGTGAGTTGGGAGGGAGAAGGCGGGAGGAGGCGGCGGAGGCGGCTGCGCGGCATGCAGAGCAAAAAAAAAAGAACCCCACACAATGTTGTGGGAAAAAAACCATGTCAACGTGCAAGGTAGGGACTTTCTGTCATTTTCAGATGGGCTGTATCGACTTTGCCACACAGGTTGTGTACGGTCTTGTGACCACTGCGATTCTGCGACTCAACTACTTGACTCGACGAATCTCGACGAGATGGTGCGCCTGCATCCTCTGGACGTCTTAGGCGAAGGTCTTGATCCGTGCCTGCTATGAGTCCAAGCGACCAGCTTCGGAGGTGAAAGACAGCAGTGGAAACAGCTTCGGAAACCAAAGAGATCACAAGGATGTCTGCGGTTCTTCTGCGCCCAAAAGCTTTGAGGGCCAAGACCCAGGCCAAACGGCACCGCCGGCATTCGAGGATCACAAACATGTTGACCTCGCACAACGGTCATGTCGCCGTCCCTATGCAACGTGGGTTGGGTTTTGAAGACAGCCGTAGAAGATCTCCGAATATCTCCGAATTCTTGTCACAGCTCAAGTGGGCCTTTGAGCCTTTGTTTTGCTTTACTCGTAAAGAAACTCAGTTTGACAAAGTTTGTACCAAAAAAATCAGTTTGATTTTGGCGTCGAACCCCAGGTCAGGCCCCGACTCACGTCGCTGGATCTGCCATAAGGCGCAGATTCGGACGCTGAAGCAGCTTGCCCATAGAGACGCCTCAAACCCAATACCAATAGCGACCCGACATTGGTATCACTGATGAATGACCCACTGGAAGGTAAGACGTCGGCGAAATCTCACAATATCTCACCTAAGGTACAGACCTCACATTCGACCCTACCGAAGTCTTGCGTACTCCAATTCAGGCCACACAGCGTCACATTCGACCCTACTCAAATCAAAATACGCAACCCGTGCAAAGGACATTTTCCGGTTCACATTCGACCCTGCCTCAGACTCAACTGAAGCATCAAAGAACCAGCCACTTGTGTAGCAAATCACAACGGTTCCTCTCAAATCAACCAGCCCCCGTTGAACAATTACATTCATTAGTATCAAATCAACCACCCCCCGTTGAACAATTACATTCATTGGTATCAAATCAACCAGCCCCCGTTGAACAATCGCAGGTTGCAGGCGGAACGCCGCCCACAAACAAACACGCAGGGGGGACGGAGAAAGGTGGGATCAAAAGATCCCTATGGATATAGATATCTACATGTTTCCGACCGAACTGAACTGACTCGTATGTATCTTGCGTGTTAGATCCTCCTCCTCCTCCTCATCATCATCATCATCACCATCATCATCATCATCATCAGTAGCGACGCGCACTTCCCAAGTACTTGCTGATGTGGTTGACAGAATGATGTGATTGACATGATGTGGGTGGCGACCTCTCCTTCACAGCAAAAACCGCCGCTTTATCACATTCGACCCTAGTGCAGAATAGGGGTGGGGTCATATGCGAGAACATTGGGGTAGGGTCAAATGCGAGGCGCGTGCCCTCACCTAATGTGGTATTAGTTTGAGAATCGCTTCAGACAATCCAAACATATCCAAACTACTGTGGAAACCGTCAGCATCTATTAGCATTGGGATACGGTCCCCAGGACACACAAGACAAGTGAAGGCCTCCCAGGACGCTGTTCCTCGTCCTCACAAAAGTAGCATCCGTAGACCGTCATGTTCTGCCACATTGTGTCACCTTGTGTCATGTCCTCTGTGTTTTGGTATCGGTACAGTCTACAGAACAAACTGAATCTTGGAGGATGCCTTGTACATGCCCCTTGTTTTTTCCTCGTCTTCACGCTGATTAGTACCAACAACTCCTGGATTGATTGCTTGAGAACTCAAGCCAGCAGAAGACGTGTGTCTGTGGGGTTGTTGGCAAGTCAGCGCACCAGAAAAGAGCCATACTTTCCACCCTTTGTTGCCGATGTGGGCAAACATTGCCACTTGCGACAGAGTAAGCAAATGTAAAGAGTCTGCCAGTTTACGAAAAACATGGCGAAACAAGACCAGGGTGACCAAAGTAAATAGAGCAATTAAATCTATTCAAGCATATTCAAGCCATTTTCACAAAGAATCTGTCGTGAAGAATCTGCGAACATTGGCACACAAGAAGGTCCGGACACTAGGGACCCACTGGCCAATCATGTCAAACTGTTCTTTGAATCTCACCATTGAAAGAACACATACCATATATAACACCTACCATTCTCAAACATCAGAAAACATAACAAGGATTGGTCCCAGAAGGGCAGGTGACCAAGTGATAGCGGGTCCTGAGATTCTGCTGGCCACTGGAGGAAGCTTTGGCCTGGAACATCTGGAACCAGGGACAGTGATGGACAGTGTGCATGAGAAGAGCTCTAAAGCTGCAAGATGCTGCAAGGGTGCAACAAATTTGATTACTCGGTGCAACCATGAAATCAAACCAAATTTGAATCCTGTCATGGCTTTGCTGTTTGAAGAGGATGAGGCAGGAAAGGTATGAAGCAACATTGAAGCGGTGAAGAACTGTGTCATGGGAAAGCATCTGATCGAATGATCACTTATTTTCTGATCAAATGAATCCAAATGAGCACAGGTTTACTATGTTTACTTGTCACGTCATCCGACTATGCCCGACTTGTGCTGGGGCTGCTGGGATGTTGGGGGCGCACCCAGACCTGAACTCGCAGTGACGTGCCGGCGTCCTGTCGGGCCCTTCTGCTCCTGTGAAATGCTGGGAGTCACAGGGTCACATCGCTGGGTTTTGTTACGGCCCTTAACATCCTTAACAAAAGAAACACCGCCACAAGGAGCAAAAACCACGCGGCGTCTTAGTGAATCTGTGAGAATTCGCCAGACGTTCTGCTATGCTTGACTCCTCCCGTAGAGGCGCTTGGTTCCAGCCCAGGATATCTCCATGGTGGCCTGGAGACACCACATGAGAGACTTGAGACACAGTGTCATCAGTATCTGAGTCAAACGACACACCTCAATGAAACGGAAGACGTTGTGACCAACACTATCAAAATCGCATGACCAGGTTGAACTGCGGACCCTCCCCTAAACTTTCCCGGAATACTTGAACAGGCGGCTCTTGGATGCTCCATGGGAAACAAAGATAAAGCAGCATGACGAAATCATGTGGGAAAATGATACTAATTTGACATGATGGGACAGAATTCCTAGACACCAATTACCAAACCAAATCCAATTCTCCTTTTCCATTCTTTTTCCCCAGAAAACATGGGAGACCACGGGAGACCGGAGAAGACATGTTGAGATGTTGAGATGTTGAGACTATCCAAATCGAATCGGTCTATCCAAATCGATATGTCAACGAGGCTCTGAATGGCTCTGAGACTCTGATCCAAATCGAAGGCGACGAGGCTCCGCCCCGAGGGCCTTGTGCTCGCGACGTCGACGCAGCAAGTGGACGCCGCAGCTCCGACTCGTCCTGGGCAGCGACGGACGGAACGACCGACATCGACAAGTGTCACGGTGTCACGTGATTGTTTTCTTTCCTTTTCTTGTAATTGCCAGGCATTCCATCTGTCGTATCTGTGGCGGTATTTCATCTGGTGTTGGATTGACATACTTTTTGAATCGGTTCATTTCAGTCTCGGTAAGACGCCGGTTTTGCTCCTGTTCATCTGCTTTTTGGCCATGGCAACATGTTACATCATACAATATCAAATATCATTTTTCCACTCTCTGGAAGCTGCTTTGCTTCCAGCTGCTACAGGCCTCGTGTAATGGCACACCGATAACGCCGATAGCATCTTGAGAATCTTCCTTACAGATCTTCCTCATGCCATCTGCTTCTCCCAGATCAGTGATGTCGTCTCAGAAATGCAAGAAGTACGCCACTGGCCTCCTGTGTAGCATAGGGAGGCGCAACCTTGGGAATGAAAAAATTGCAAAACACTTTTGTATCTAGCAAGATCCAACATGCTCCAAATACATAAGATAATATAATATAACATAATATAATTTAATATAATATAATACAATATAATGTAAATATAATATAATTTAATATAATATAATACAATATAATGTAAATAAAATGTAATATAGTGTAATATAATGTAATATAATATGATATAATATAGTATAATATAATATAATATAGTATAATATAATATAATATGATATAATATAATACAATATAATATAATATAGTGTGATATAGTATAATATAGTATAATATGATATAGTAATGTAAAATAAAGTAATATAACACAAAATATTTTAATATAATATAATACAATACATTTCATATAATGTAATATAATGTAATATAATATATTATAATATAATAAAATACAGTTTAATACAGTATAAAATAGTATAATATAGTATAATATAGTATAATATAGTATAATATAATATAATATAGTATGATATAGTATAAAATAGTATAATATGATATAATATAATGTAAAATAAAGTAATATAACATAATATAACATAACATAATAATATAGTATAGTATAGTATAATATAATATAATATATTTCAATTTAATAAAATATAATATAATATAATTTAATATAATATAATTTAATATAATTTAATATAATATATTCCAATATAATGTAAATATAATGTAATATAATGTAATATAATGTGATATAATATAATATAATTTAATTTAACATAATATAATACAATATAATGTAAATATAGTATAATATAAAATATAATATAGTATAGTAAAACATATAGTATAATATAATATATCATTATATATATCCATACAGTATATGGATATATATATTTCGGTATAGGCTATCCGATATATCCAAATACATTCAGATTTTCGCAGCAGCACCATGGGTTGAGAGATGTTTAGAGATTGAGGTTCAGGCCGGCACGACTGAAGGCCGTTGCGATGGCTGGGGCCTGGCTCGCGTCGCAACATCTGCAGCCCGCAACGGCGAGAATAAACCAAAACATGAAAAAAGATTGAAAGGACATCGTGATCAGCGTGTTTCCTTTGGCAATTCAGCCGAGGAACACAAGAAAAGACATTTTTTTAACCTGGTGTTGGCCCGTTCTCAGTTTTCTTTCCCCATAGGCGTCAAACAAAACCAACCAACCGAGTTACCTTTAATATCCAATGACTCGCCAATGACTTCCAACTCTCTGGGCTGACTCAGGGAGTTGGTCATCCCATTGACCACCAGAGGCAAATGGTAAAGAACTCCGCACTGAACTGCCGCCGCCTGGGACGTCACAGCTCCGATCGGAGACTCACATGCTTGCAAGGGCCACGACAACAGGACTGTAGCGAAAGGTACAAAAAAGTTACAGTTTGTTCGGAGCAGCAAAAAGAATTGCGCTGCATCTTCCATCTTGCTGCTCCGAACTGAGCCCCTCACTTCTAGCAAACATCGCATCGCTCCGTGGTGTTACACCTGCATGCTAGCAAGCGCAGGTGACACGACTTTTGCTTGTTTGGGTCAAGTGGTTTAGAACCCTTGTGGAAAGATTTTCGGCGGCAGGTGGAAACACAAGAGTGAGATTTCATTGCCGGCCATTGTGCAAAGAGAGCCATGTGAACCATGGCAGCTTAGATCTTGTGTTGTCTTTTGATGCCACGTGCAAACATTTTGAACCATGCTGGAGGGTGTTTCGGTTTCGAACATGGGCAGTAGGAATATGGTCACAATCGGTGTTCGGGTCCCACAGTGCTTTCACTAATCTATTGGCTGCGTCGGCGTGTCCTTCTCACTGTATGAACCAAAGTACCATGTGCATCTTAGTCAGACTGCATCGAGTAAATCGAGGGTGGCTCTGAAGTGTTTCCCTCTCGTTGGCACGAAGCACAGTGCCAAAAGATGTGATAAAGAAACACTTGACACAATATTTCTTGCAGTGGTTTGCAACAAACTGCACAGAGATGACACATTGTTCACCAAAAAAGATGCACACATCTCTGAGCCATTGCACCGGTCATATTTTGTCAAATGTCATATTAGGAAAAACACATTCGGTTACTCTCCCGGAGTCGTTTCGTCGTTGGTTTTGTCGCATCTCTGAGCCACGGAACTCCGATAGCCGCTGGGCGTCACGGAGCCGGACCTCTCAGCAGAGCCAAAAAAACATGATGATGAAACGAAGAGAAACGAGGAGAAGTGACTTCAGGTTTCATCGGTCACATGAAGTCACCAACGGTCACGAACAAATGGTCACTTCAACGGCCACCAAGTCCAAGGGATTCACACACAAAGATGAAAGAATAATTATTAAAAAAGACGCTGAAGAAATCGGAGCCGTAAAGAGAAAACCTTTCTGTTCCAAAGTGCGCTCACACTTTGTCAATGTCAAATGGGCGACAATGTCAATCTTTTCAGGACTTTGACAGACTTCGATTTGCTTTGATCTGCTTCGGCTTGTCCGTTGGCCTCTCCGCCCTGTGACCAAATTCTCAATCCATCACTGGTCACCAGGTAATTCTGCCGGCCAGCAACATACATGCCATGCACCATTCAATTCTGCCACTGGGCCACTGAGCACCAAACGGAGCCGATGTCTTGTCCTGGTCAAAATTTTCGGGCGTATTATAGAAGAACAAACTCACTGGGAAGGGGATTCATTCTCTGTCTTTGGCTTTACAAAGTGTATTCCAATCACGAACAGCAGCTTTCCCCGAACAAGGACACAGAGTTTCCAAACAAAAAGACATTTGTAGTCTGTTAAAGCTGGTGTAGGCCTTGCTGGTATGAGCTTTAGATCGGCTGTCTGGATCTGACATTGGCACTGCAATTGCCGTATGATGCCACATGTGATGGACTGCATTGGAACACAGAATTGCTTGGTAAATATCCGTAAATATCGGTAAATCTTGATGTTTGCCGTCAAACTATCAGCATTCACACTCTATGGGAACTGCTGAACCGTCATGAACCGTCATTGACATTGTTGATGTTCGTCCTGACGGAGCAGTACACGTGCAAAGTCTTGAAATCGCACTGAGCTGTCGCCCCTGAGGAACACCACATTGGCTCACATTGAACTACACATCATTTGCTTAAAGTAACTTACATCTGCCCAAAACTGCATGAATGTGGTGGGTCTCGGTTCTACGGGGTTCCCGGTGTCGAGGCACGCCGTAAAATGGTAAAACGGTAAGATGGTAAAGTCGTTAAGTGGTAAAAGGATAAAAGGGTAAAATTTGTGTTCAACATCTGCGCATGGTAAAACAGTACAACGATCAAATTGACGTCGAAACTTGCGCACCCTGAAGCGGTACAATCGTAAAATCCTAAATCGAACCACTAGGGTTCCTACACATGCGCGCCGAAAACATGAAGACGCTCACATGTTTGCGGGGACAGAATTGGATTTTCAATTTACCTATCTACCTTTCCATATCTACATTTCGGAATCTATTTTTGTAAACATATCTTGGTCTAAATCTTTATCTAGATCAATATCTACCTAGATATCTATCTCCATCTTTAGACCACTCTCTACAATTTTGTATCTTCCCAGATCTATATCAGTCTCTATCCGTATCTCTATTTCTATCTATCTATCATCTATCTATCATCTATCTAAAGACCTACCGATTTATCTATGTAAACCTCTCTCTAAATCTATCTGTATCGATCTCTGTCTATCTACCTATATCGTCCTCTATCTATCTATATCGTTCTCTATCTATCTATATCGTTCTCTATTCATCTATATTGTTTTCTATCTATCTATATCTTACTCTATCTATCTATCTACCTATCTATCTATCTATCTATCTATCTATCTCTCTATCTGACTATCGATGGAAACCTCTCTCTAAATCTATCTACATTGATCTCTTTCTGTTTTTCTATCTGCCTATCTATCTATCTAAGTAGCTAGCTAACTAACTAACTAACTCACTCACTCACTAACTAACTAATTAACTAACTAGCAAACAAACAAACAAACTAAATCAACTAACTAACCCACTAGCCAAGTAACTCACTAACTAAAAAAAAACAAATTAGGGAATTCAGAAACCAACAAACGAACTAGCTAACGAACGACATAACACACTAACCAACTAGCTAACCAACTAACTAACCAACGAAGTAACGAACCAACTAACTAACGAACTAGCAATCTATATTTTTTTCTATCTATCTGTCTAGCTATCTATTTTTATCTCCATGAAATCTATCCCTATCTCTATCAACTAGGTCAGGCCGTGCCGGGTGGCCTGTGGGCGNTGGCCTGTGGGCGGCGGCATCACTTTTCTCATTCATGGTCGCCATTTGCTAAGCTTTCCCAATTTTGTACACATCTGTCAGGAGGGATTTTTTCAATCACATTTTTGTTCTGCCTCCGCAACCATTCAAACCTTTTCTGTTTCAACGTAGCATGAAGACCGTGCTAGAAGTTACTTCAACATCTTAACAATGTAGCATGAAGAGCGTGCTAGAAGTTACTTCAACATCTTCACGACGTAGCATGAAGAGCGTGCTAGAAGTTACTCCAACATCTTAACAACATAGCATGAAGAGCGTGCTAGAAGTTGCTTCAACATCTCAACAACGTCGCGTGAAAAACGTGCTAGAAGTTACTTCAACATCTTCACAACGTAGCATGAAGAGCGTGCTAGAAGTTACTTCAACATCTTAACAACGTAGCATGAAGAGCGTGCTAAAATTACTTCAACATCTTAACAACGTAGCATGAAAGACGTAGCTACAAGAAAGTTCTTGCCTCCTTCACTCCACCCCCCCGCCCCCCGCTAACTCAAACTATCTAATCTAAGCTATCCATTTACCTATCTTTCTAATCTAATCTAATCTTTTCTTTTCTGATCTTTCTCTATTCACATACCTCTCTACACATTTACTTATTAATCAATCCACCTATCTATCTATCTATCTATCTATCTAAATCAATCAATCAATCTATCTATCTATCTAAATCTTCTCTATCTCTCTTTCTATCTCTGTATCTCTCTATCGATCTTTCTATCTATTTACCGATCTACCGAACTATCGATCGGTCTCTCTCTTTCTGCGCATCGATTTATCGCTCAATCTCTATCTGTCTGCCTATCTACTTATTTACCTATCTACCTTTGCATATCTACCTTTCGGAACCTTTTTCTGTATAAATGTATATTATATATAAATATATAGTGAGATTTACATTTTAATCGAAATCACTATCTACCTAGATATCTATCTCCCTCTCTAAATCTATTTCCTATATCTATATCCGTCTCTATCCGTATCTCAATTTCTATCTATCTATAATCTATCTATAGATCTACCTGTTTATCTATGTAAACCTCTCTCTAAATCTATCTGTATCGATCTCTGTCTATCTATCGATATTGTTCTCTATCTACCCATGTCGTTCTCTATCTATCTACATCGTTCTCTATTTATCTATCTACCTGTCTGTCTGTCTATCTATCTATCCAAGTAGCTTGCTAAGTAACCAACCAACCAACCAACCAACCAACCAGCCAACCAACCAACCAACCAACTAACTAACTAATCAACTAACTAACGCACTAGCCAAGTAACTCACCAACTAAATAACAAATGAGGGAACTAACGAACTAACTAACGAACGACATAACACACTAACCAACTAGCTAACCAACTAACTAACCAACGAAGTAACGAACCAACTAACTAACGAACTAGCAATCTATATTTTTTCTATCTATCTGTCTAGCTATCTATTTTTATCTCCATGAAATCTATCCCTATCTCTATCAACTAGGTCAGGCCGTGCCGGGTGGCCTGTGGGCG
>BGPT01000470.1:101696-153479 GCA_003297045.1 Symbiodinium sp. clade C Y103 | reverse complement strand
CCCTATCTCTATCAACTAGGTCAGGCCGTGCCGGGTGGCCTGTGGGCGGCGGCATCACTTTTCTCATTCATGGTCGCCATTTGCTAAGCTTTCCCAATTTTGTACACATCTGTCAGGAGGGATTTTTTCAATCANTGGCCTGTGGGCGGCGGCATCACTTTTCTCATTCATGGTCGCCATTTGCTAAGCTTTCCCAATTTTGTACACATCTGTCAGGAGGGATTTTTTCAATCAAATTTTTGTTCTGCCTCCGCAACCATTGAAACCTTTTCTGTTTCAACATAGCATGAAGAGCGTACTAGAAGTTACTTCAACATCTCAACAACGTAGCATGAAGAGCGTGCTAGAAGTTACTTCAACATCTCAACAACGTAGCACCCAGAGCGTGCCAGAAGTTTCTTCAACATCTTAACAAGATAGCATCCAGAGTGTGCTGGAAGTTACTTCAACATCTCAACAACGTGGCATGAAGAGCGTGCGAGAAGTTACTTCAACATCTCAACAACGTAGCACCCAGAGCGTGCCAGAAGTTTCTTCAACATCTCAACTACATTGCATCCAGTTACTCCAGCATCTGAACAACGTAGCATGAAGAGCGTGCTGCTACTTAACCAACTAACTAACTGACTGACTGACTGACTGACTTACTAACGAAGGAACGAACGAACGGACGAACTGACGAACCAAGTACCTAAGGAACCAGCTATATATCTATCCATTAATCTATGTATCTATCTGTCCAGCTATCTGTTTCTATCCCTATCTATCTTCATCTCTATGAAATCTATCCCTGTCTCTATCTCTATCTCTATGTTTCTTTTTTAGTGTCTTTATCTATTTTGAGTTCGATATATATATATATATATATACAGATCTAAAACAAGTGTACTTACACTACTCCCTTGACAGCTAGCCGCTGCTTCCTTTTCCATCCTTCGTTGTGGTTAGATCCGTATGTACCCGTTCTACTCGGGTTGCCTTGGATTACTGGTGTCTGATTGTCAGACACCAGCCAGCGCATAACCAACATCCAGTGTCACCCACTGGATGCTGGCAGGCTGATCCCAGCCTGCTACCTATCACCAGGTAGTCCCCAATGCACTCAGAATACCCAAGGCACTAGAGAAACTCAAGAACCAGGATCACTGCCACAAAAGGAAGCTGGAAAAGAAGGGGTGGTAGGGTGGATAGAGAACAGTCAAATCCATGGCTTCGCCACCAAGGATCCTGGATTCCCAAGCGCCTGATATCATCCGCCCAATTGCTCTTACTTTGCACGTACTCCCAGTAACCCTGGGCACGCAAGGCAAAGAGAGCAAGGTGGATCAAATGCCCCAAGCGTGTAAGGTCAGCATTGCTAGACCTGCCCTGCACTAAGGTCATGACAGCTGCGACGTTGTCGAGGAACCAGAGGCCTCTCCTGTCACCGAAGAGGGCTGGCTTCTCAACCAAAGCAAAAAGCACCATGGACAGCTCGAGCTGTGCGATGTGAGTCTCGCTGTCGGCCCAAAGGGAGCACAATTGGGTGCAGTTGTTGGCAACAAAACTGTGGCGCCGCTGGGATCCATCTACATCAAAGAAAACCAGGTGAAAACCACCAGAAGCTACTGTACCTTCTTGGGCTGCATCAGATGCTGCCAAAAATCTCATCCCAGTGAAGGCCGTCACCGGGAACTGCCTGGAGGGTTTCACTCGGGTTACAGCTTCAATCACCTCGAAGCAGGCGAGGATCTCCCGCGTCAATTCCACGGAAGTTTCATTTTGCCGCAGCTTAATGGCCATGAGGCCGCCATATCCAACTCGGCCATAGATACCCTGCTCCAGGAATTTGGCAATGCCGTAGAGCTTGGACGCCACTCCTTTCGGGAGAGTTGAGGTGTCCCTGGCATGTTGGATGATGTCTTGGATTTTTGTGTGAAGTCTCTCACGGGCCCAAAACTTGACGATGTTTGTGGCTGGAATGAAAGTGAAGTCATGCGTGAGGCCCAGAAAAGTGCCCTGTTGCTGCATGACTTGCTGCTTCTCGGTTGCAAATGGGGAGCCCACTAGCTTGCAAATCTGGTTAGCTGCCCATTGCCCTGAGCCATGAGCTGAGGCTACATCTGTGATCGTAGCATCGTCAAAGTAGAAGGACACCAACACATAGCCAAGGCGCCGAGAGAGGCTTTCCAGGACTCTAGAGAGTCTGTTGAAGGAAGTCACTGCCAGGGGAAGCCTAAACAAGAGCCCAGTGTACAACTGACAGGCAGGGGCTTGCCATTCATGGTGCCACCAAACCACGACGCATCCCAGCGCTTCATTACGGCTCATGGGGCCAAAACGGGTGTTCGTCATCGCTGTCCAACGCCTCATCAGCAGTGCGCTTGCAAGGGAAAGCTGCTTTGGGGCCAGTGGCAGCTGGCACCTTGGTAGCTGATGGTTTGGCGACTGGGGTCAGCGGCTTGTCAAAGGCAATGAACCGCTTCACCCGGCAGTCTTTGGCATGATGACGGCCGCCGCATGCTCTCCCAGATTGCTGGAGGACCGCACATAAGTGCGCCCCGAACGGACAGCTGTCACTGTCGTTCGCACACTCATTGGTCTGCCAATCAGGGCAGAGCGGCTGACCGTTTTTGAGGGTCGCCGTGAGAACTTTGTTCTGCAGTTGATCCGGCATAGTCGGCCGGGGTTGCTGGCCAGCCTCAGCAGCCGTCTTCCGGGCTTTATCAACATAGTGTTTGGCCAACTTCAAACGTTTTGCCACGTCTGCAAAGTTTTGAGAAGCGGACCACAGAGGCTGTCGGTCCTGCCTCAAGAGGCGATCGGCCTCCTTAATCCGCGGGGATGGTCTCCTTGGTTTGCCAGTCAGACATAGCAGCCTCTTCCTGGGGAGTGAGCTGGAGAAGATGTCCCAGGGTGGGGCTAACCCGCCGCCAGCTGTATGTTGTCATCTCCTCAGCATTGTCCACCTCAGCGTTGAAACAAAGCCCACAGGTGCGCTGTTTGGACAAGGATAGCCCTTTGTATTCATCCAGGACACATTGGGCCCAAGGAAAGCAAGTTCGGAAAGTGGCTGGAACTGCAAAGTCAAACCCTTCACGCAGCTGCCGTTGTTTGCCTTTCTGGCTGTGGCAGTGCAAGAAAGCCAAGGTGAGCCTACGCAGTTCGGCTCTCTGAATGTGCATGTAACGCATGCACCCACTGCTCATGATCCAGCTCCCCAACAGTGCAGTCCATCGCTCATCCTGCACTTTGTGGAGTTCCTCAATGCGCTCCTCCAGGATGCGAAGCAGTACAGGCTCAGCCACTGGAGCCTGGCCCTTGGCTTTCCCAGTCGCCCTGGGGGGCCGCAGGCACCAGCAGGTTCTCCAGGTCGAGCCGTACATCGGCATTCCGCTTGACCCATTTGAGGGCTTGCAGGGAGCGTGCTGGGGCTTGAGTGCCCTCTGTCAAGAAATTGTCGAGATCGACAAAGCCTGGAGGAAAAGGTCGCCACTTCTTCTCCAAGTAGGCTTTCAGCTCGACCCATGTGTGGGCAACTCGATCGATAGTGGCCTTCTCAGCCCTCTCAACTTTCTGCTTGGCCACCCGAGTACAGGTACTCTTCCAGTCTGCCTTCACAGTCTCCGTGAGGATGCCAGCTGGTTTGAAAGAGCCCAGGCCCATGAAGAGGGACACCCAAGTCCGGATCCGCTTCTGCGTCGCCTCGTCAGTCTTTGGAGGGATCGACACAGTGCGACCCTTTCTCTTGGAGATGGTCTTGCGGATTGGGGTGTAGGAGACAGGGCCTTTCGGGCGTTCAATTACCCTAGCGCCGGCGGCCAACAGGCCTTGCTCAGCATCACTGCGAATGGACAACCAACAGTCGGCGACATGATGTCCAGCGATCCCTACGCAGTGATCGTAATCAGTGAAAGCGAAAGCAAAATCGTTGTCATCCAACAACCCTTCCTGCTGACGACATTGATGAGCCCTATGCCACCTGTTGCAGCGCATCGGCTGCAGACCATCCAGGTGCAGGGTCACCCCCTGACGAGGAAGAAGCTGTGCGGCTTGGGCATAGATTCCCTTGCCGCTTGCCATGGCGACACCCGACACAACAGCTGCCAGTCGGGCCAGAGCAAACACATGCTGCGTATGAACACATGTCTGCTCGGGGTCAAACGTGGGAGCCACCAACTTATAAGCCAGACCCTCAGTTGTGGGCTGGGGGATGGAACCACAGCTTCCCTCATGCTGCTGTGGCTGCGACTGATTGCTCCACATGGGAGCCCATCCGCATCTTCCCACGCCCTCCACAAATCGGGCAAGGCCTGCGAAAGGAGTAGCACTCGATGCAAAGGCCCACACAGCATGCCAGGCAAACTCGGGTCGTGGGGTCACCACGCTCGGAGCAGCCCGTCCCCATTTCGAAGTGGCGGGACTTTTGAGCATCGAGCCACCCACACAACGATCGGTGTGCTTGGCAGCCCACCACCCCAAAAGCTTGCCAGGGTCGCCTTCTGGGGCTCTTAGGGAATGCGCGGGGGTCCCAAAAGTGTGCAGGGAAGTCCCTCTCGTCGAAGCACAAGAGCCAGTCTCTCCAAGCCGCGAAGAACTCCCCCATGCACAACTGGCCTGTCTGGCCGGCGGAGATCCTGAGCTGGAGCTCATGGACCAGAAGGAGGTCCATAGGCTCCTGGTTCTCATAGTAGCGCCGCCATGCTTCATCAGGCTGGAGGCCGGGCGGGACCACGACACCCCGGGAATTCCAGGTGCCGAGCCAAGGGAATTTGAAACCTCCAAGTTGCCGGTCACATCGCACACAATTGGTGAGTGTGCATGGTGCTCTGCAGAGCACCTCCACAGCGTTAACCCACAGGAAGTATGCAGTGACTGGATTATGCACTGACTGGATCCCCCGAAGCGGCAAGCCTCCGCACATGCTCCCGGAACTCCGAAAAGGCCGCAGCATGGAGAATGGTGGCCTCAGTCCCCAGGGGGTAGTGCACACCGGCAATGTTCTGGTTAACCCGTACCAGAAAACACCAAGGTCACCCCTTGGGAAAGATTGGGGCACGGTCACAATCCTTCAGGTCACCCCTGAAAGAAACTATATGACTGCCAGTTTGGGTCACACTTGAGCCAAAACATGGCAGTCACTATATTTTAAGATATGAAGTATATATACGTATATTTGTATCAATATCGATTCATACTATCTAGATAAATGTGTTTCCAAATCTTTATTTATGTCTCTATATCTATCTACGTATCTGCTTACCTATCTACCACGAAGAACCTCCATCAGGCAGGAAGACGCACGGTAAAATGGTAAAACGGTAAAACCGTAAATTTACTAATTCTGTAGGCTTTTGGCACAGGTAAAACAGTAGAACTTTTACCGTTTTTTCCGTTTTCGTGTCAATGGTAAAATGGTAAAAACGGTAAAATGGTAAAACGGTAAAAGGACAGAACTTTTACCGTTTTACCGTTTTACCACTGGAACGAAAACGGTAAAACGGTAAAAGTTCTATTGTTTTACCGTTTTACCATTTTACCGTTTTTACCATTTTGCCCGTTTACCCTTTTGCTTGTGTAAAAGGCAATAAGATGTTGCAAAATTTACCGTTTTACCGTTTTACCGTGCGCCTTTGCAAGAGGAACCTCTTAGGCACACGTCGTAAAAGAACCGCTTAGCTAACATTGGACCTCTTGGACCCATTCTTTGGACCCCATTTGTTTCACATTGTTTCACTTCGCCCAGTTCGCAAAAAATATCTCTAGACTTACAAAACATCCCTAGACTCACCATGCAGAAACAAAAGTGACACAAGAGTGAGACAAAAGGAATAGATTCGTCAGACACACAGTGTCAACATGATGGCGTCGGCTAAGTGCTTGCTGAGTGTTCGACTCATGCGTTCGGATCATTTTGTCCAAGTCTTGTGTCAAGGCGACTCCAAAACCTGCGAAATCTCATGACATTTCGACAAATCTCATGAAATCTCATGACTGACTCATGACATCTCGACAAATCTCGTGACATCTCCAGCTCTGAAGGCTTTCGGTGGTCGTGGCGCCGCAAGCTGAGGCCCTGGCGCTGGAGCTGCATCCGGAAGGTCACCTGGGCGCTCTGGCGTCGCCCATAGACTGCCATAGACTCACGAATAAGACTCTGAGCAAAATCTCCAAAATCTCCAAAATGACCAAAGGACGTGCTGTTTTTCCACGTTTTTCCAGCCTTTGCTTTTGGCACAGACTCATGTTGACTCTATCAAATTCCGCGGTGTTTTTCCCGGCTGCTTGTGATTTTCCATGACTTACAAGAGGTTTTTCCTCCTTCCGATCTCCGTTTGCTCAGCCGAGCTGCCGCAGGGATGTGGCCATCCACAAAGTCGCAAATGACCTGTGGAGATTGGCCCGCCGCACCAGAAAGCAACTGAAGACATTCTTCGATGCAGCGATGCATGATGATGCATGATGATGCATGATGATGCATGATGATGCATGTTCAAAACAGCTTCAAACAAGCTTGGCCGAGAAACATGAGAGACCAAATATTTAGTTCTTTTTTTGTGCTCTCACAATAAACACTAGAATCACTAGAAAATTCAGAGGCCTTTTCCTGACAATGAAAGCAATATAAACAAAAAGAATTTGCGTACCAAACACCAAACAAGGAAAACAACTCAGGGTCAAAAGGTTGTTGTTTAGTAGTTGTTTAGTGTTGTTTCGTGTTTCTTCAAGTCATCCACGAAGCCGACAGCCAACAGCCGCTCCTGTCGAAGTGAAGACGGATTTGCCCTGTCACGACTGTCAGGCAAACGATCAGGTTTCATCAGGGACGATCAGGGACCACGGCTAGCAGGGTAGGAAATGGTGTCAAAGTGCAATGCAACTGCAATGTTGAGCCCAAAGCAGGGACCACAGTGACCACAGATTCGGAAACTTTTCTCCTCTCTCGCTCTCTCTCTCCCAAAAGTATCTCTGAGAAGCTGACAGGTCGCTCCTTTTCTCCTTCTCCATCTTCTCCTGCCTTCAGGATTTGGTCAAAGAAACAATCTGAAGCTCAGGAAGGGCGATCTAATGCGATCTACGGTCGTGAGCCGGTGAAATGCTCTACAGAATTTAACAAAACTTAACATCAGAATTCTTCAGCTTTGAAGTTCTGTAAACTCGTTGCCCAACTCGTTGCCCAACTCGTTGCCCTTGCGGCCTGGAGGATGTGCTTTGATGGAACCGCCTCGTCACTGCCGAAAGGCTTCGGGAAAAAAAGCATTGCCAAAAAATGCCAAAAACATCCTGTGACAAAAACTCAGAAAACTGGCATCTTCTGCATTGGTGTCTAAACAGGAAACCAATTGCCATTTGTGGCAAATGTGTTGTAAGTTTCTACATGTTTCTAGCATATTGCCAGCCTCAAAGCGTTTTCTGAGCAGCAAACTGTTGCTCTGACTGCAGCTGGACTGTGGCAGCACCAGCCCCTTCCGTTAACGATTTGAACACACCGAGTTTAACCAAACAACAGAAACACAAACTGCCATGAACCAGTTTTCTAATATGTTCTAATTTTATAGCGCTGGTGAGGATCTTCCTGCCATGAATTGGACCCTTTTGAGTCCTTTTGGAACTTTTTTTTTATGGGTTGCAATTATTGAGTCGAGTCTCGGAAATGAAACCTTCAATCAAGCCTTTGCGATACTGAATCTTGAAGGCTTTCATAGGATTTGACTGAATCCAACCAATCCAACCCTACATCAATACGGAGATTCTTCCTTTGCTAGCCTTCAGTCAATCTGTAGACAATGCTCGGTTCGAAACGTAACTGCAGAAGAGTTTCAAAATCATGGGGTCAAGTGAGTCAAGTCAATTCCAGGTGGACCTGACACCAAATATCCAATTCTAGTTGCTCCTGGAATTTTCACTAGTACCAACTGAATGTAAATTAGTACAAGACTGTGACCCAAAATTTGAAACACTCCATCACTCGCAGTCTTCGCTTGAAACAAAGAATTGTAAATCAAGTCCCTTTGACATCTTCCGCAACTCTTTGCTCAAGGCTAAGAACTTTCCAACGATTTGTAATGTCTGTTTCCTCAGAAGCAATACAAAATTCTACGGTATTTCCGTGTATTTACATCTATTTGCAAATAATTGTAAATTCTCAAACATCAATTGTAAATCAAATTCTCTTGACTCTTTGTAGTTTAGCAACATCTGTGGGGCGAAATCAAGACCTCTGTATCGTTACCGAATCGTTACCGAATCGTTACCTCTTCCGTTCTCTGTTCGGAGTATCAGGGAGTTCGAGTTCACCGGGGCCGGTGCCTGGCATAGGGGCCTCAGCATCAGCAAAAAGTCACAACTTGTCACGTGACAAGTAACGACTTGACGTCACTTTTTTTCTTTGGGCAATTTGTTTTTACTTTCTTCATTTTTTTTGCAAAGAGAACCGGAAGTTGTGAAGTTGAAAATGCAGCCTGAGGTTCAATGCAACCAGGATGATTATTCGCGAATGCCAATCTGAAAACAAATCAACGTTTGCTTGTTCCCTCGACACAGTTACAGTGTTTGAGACCCGAATGGAGACACATCACACCGTATCATACTCCAAGTCTTTTCTGGTGGCGGTGACCATGAAGGCACCATGACTGCAACTGCAACACCTTGATCTTTACAGTACCCTGAAGAACAGAACAAGGTGTTTAGATTCCAGAATAACAAGGTCAACAATGTGTTGTCAACTTGAACAGTACTAAGCATACCAAGAGCAGAATCAAGCACTGTAAAAGCACTGCAAAAGCACTGTGTGTCAGGTTAAACTATATACACCCATGTTTACACTATAAACAGCCCCTTTTTAAAGTATAAACAAGTTTATTCTCTTTTTGACGCTACCCTTGGGGCATTGCTGGGTACTTAGGCTGGCCCCTTCGGGGCCAGCCTAAGTACCCTTCAACTTTAAACTTTTTTTCTTTTAAACAAAATTTAAAGAACCTTCACCTCCGTCATCCTTCAACTGAGAAACTTGATCGAACGCCGTGGCTGCCACGCCGTGCCTGGGAACTCAAACTCGAAAATGGGCAAAGACACGGCCAGGCCGGCCAGGCCGGCCACAGATTTAACAATCTATACAGATCTATACAGATCTATACAGATCTAGACAGATCTATACAGATCTAGACAGATCTGGCAAACATTCGAATTGACAAATTTCGCAAATCCAAAAAACATCTGCCACTTGCAATCCAAAGCAATCATCATGCTGAAAGATGCTCAAAGTTTCGAGATTGCTTGCATCGCTTGCGTTGATGGATTCATCATGACCCAAACCAATAGATTGTATAAAACACACATATTATGTGTGTGTATATATATATATATGCAGATTATATGCATTTGTCATATTACGGCAAGACCCTATGGTTTGCCCGTGAGTCGTAATTGATGTTGTCGTCAAAGTCAAGATCATGTATATCATGATGTGATACATGATGTATATCATGATGTATGTCATTTTATAACTCATGATAACTTATATAAACCCTAAATGAAACCCTAATTGAAGTATGCGTAGTTGTTCCATGGGGCCGGGGGATTTTATAACTTATGATAACTTATATAAACCCTAAATGAAACCCTAATTGAAGTATGCGTAGTTGTAAATTATCCCCCTCTATTGATTGATGGTTGGTTAAGAAAACAAACAAAAAACACCGTGGTTTGCCCTCCGGGCAAACCACGGGGTCTGCGCGTAATATTAGAAGAATTTAGAAAACTATGTAATCGACCTTTCATCGACCTTGATCTGTTTTGACCTGTCTCGATGTGCTCAAAGTGACGCATTTCGAGCTCTTCTTCCATCGTTGGCATCGATCTGCAAGGCATACATCAGCTTGCCTTGTGAACGTCTTGTGAGCTTGGTGAACTGCTTGGTGAAGTCTGCATTTGAAACATTTTGAAAACATTTTTGGAAAAGATTCCGTGATGATTCCGTGATTTATGTCATTTAAATTAATTTTCTAAAGAGAAGGTCTTTGCGTGTCTGTGCCTTCGCCAAGAATTTCATAATTTTGATATCTGAATACATCGAATATGACATCCGATATCGTCCGTTCGGATGTCCGAGGTCTCTCTGAAGGTCTCTCTGAAGGTCTCTCTGAAGGTCTCTCTGAAGGTATCTGAAGTGTTCCAGACGCGCGGCTGAAGGGCATCGATCTCGCAGGACCATACCTGGAGCCACTGGAGCCATGTCACAGATTGTGATCTTAGCAGTCTTAGCTTGTTGCGATTCTGCTAGATCCTGGTCATACTCCAAACGACATAGAAGACATAAAAGAGATAGAAAACGATAGAAAACATAGATACATCAACAGCATGGACCATGGATATTGATATCATGGATCACAATATGAGAATGTGTGGATCAATGTGGATCATAGTATGAGATTCGACTTCCCAAGCATTTTGGTTCAGAGATGTCTCGTCTCGGTTTTTGTCTCGGGCGCATGAGAAGAAGCCGGTCCAACTCTGCGGTCATCGGTGCACCACACCCTGGGACCGCGGGTGCCCAACGCGGTGCCAACGGGGTGCACGTGGCCGAAGGGCCGAAGAGGCAAAGGGCACCAAAGGGCCGAAGGGCCGGAGGTGAAAAACAGGGGCGCCCATGGGGCCAACATTGGCAGAGGTCGTTCTCCGTGAGGAAATGTGAGGGATATAAATGATAAAATGATAGAAGAATACAATGTGAACACGGAACAAATGGTTACAGATTGAACATTTCAATAATTTCAATATCTTATGGAATCAGAATGGAATGAGAAGATCTCAAAAGTCCTTGCTGCTGGTGCGGGTTTTCAAACTTCCAAGCTCCTGATTTCAAGAGCTCCAAGCTGAGCTTCTGACTTTGCAATGCTTCCTTGAACTGTTCACTGGAGATTCGCCCCCTCTCCCACAGTGCAAACACCTTGCCCATCGACGATGTAGTGTAGTTTGATGAAATTTGCATGTTGGATTCAACAGTTTCCGTTCCAAAAAATAGAACCTCTTCAGAAGACACACCATAGACATTATTCATTATTATTCATCATTATTCATCATTGTATCATTATTCATCATTATTCATCATTATTCATCCTTATTCATCATTATTCAGATTCATCATTGTTCATCACTATTCATCATTATTCATCATTATTCATCATTATTCATCATTATTCATCATTATTCATCATTGTTCATCATTATTCATCATTATTCATCATTATTCATCATTATTCATCATTATTCATCATTCTTCAGATTCATCCTTATTCATCATTCTTCAGATTCATCATTGTTCATCATTATTCAGATTCATCATTATTCATCATTATTCATCATTATTCATCATTGTTCATCATTATTCATCATTATTCATCATTCTTCAGATTCATCCTTATTCATCATTATTCAGATTCATCATTGTTCATCATTATTCATCATTATTCATCAGTGTTCATCATTATTCATCATTATTCATCATTATTCATCATTGTTCATCATTATTCATCATTATTCATCATTATATCATTATTCATCCTTATTCATGATTATTCAGATTCATCCTTATTCATCATTATTCATCATTATTCATCATTATTCATCTGTCCGAAACCTGACGATGATTTGCATAAAAGGTGGAAAAGAGGATGACGGAATGGAATGGAATGGAGGTGTCGGATCCACAATCTTCTCCCTTGAACCTCCAGCTGGACTCCAGCTATTCTAAGAGACTGGTTGGTGATAGGGTGATAGCAACACCCTTCGGCCTTGCGAATGTCTTCCGTCTTGGCCACGTAAAACCTGCTCACAAGATCCGACAAGTTCATGACTTGCCATCAAAACATGCAAAAACGACCCCAGCCATGACCGAACATTTCTCAAATGCATTTTGTCCAGAATGCATCTATCAGGTCGAGTTTCCAGACTGCTCTTTCTTTGTTGTCTTTGTCAGTGTCAGGTTTTGAAATGGTTTTGATATATTTTGCAACTGACACTACGCATTGCACAGCACTTGGCGCACCCATTGCGCTCGCCACTCGAAGCCATCATTTCTGAAGCCTCTGAATACAATGTCTTGAGAGCCTAAAAGCAAGAACACGGAAAACCAACTACAGCAACATCATGAAGAAAGAGACAGAGAACGAAAGGTATCGCTGGATCACTCTCAAACTCGATGGTTTATACAGAGCTGCGGGCACTGCCTCACTCGGATAAATTGTGGTCTTCATACTGCCTTGCCGAGATGACCAATGATGGAAACATTTGCTTGAACATGGTTGACCAATGCTTGCACCAATGTGCGGAAATGCGCAGCAAATTGCAACACTCAAAAATGAAGTTTCTCAAATGTCAAACATCTCCAAATGCGCACTTCCAATTGCTATCCTTCTGCCGAAGGCGCGGCCTTTCCATAGTGGTAGATTGTGCAAACTGTAAGGGTGAGTGTTGAAATGGCCAAAACCCAGCAACAATCAATACAACAATCAAAAACAATCAACAACTGAATATCTGGTGGAATCATCTTCAATCTCTCTTGCTTGTGCCACTGTGCCAAGCAACTCTGCTTCGCTCGGGGCTGATCTGGCGACAACGCGTTGTGCAGCTCCTCACACGGTGGAGCGGCCCAAAGTGGCCCCCTACTACGACCTCACGGCCCCCCTACGGCCCCCTTGCGGCCCCCCTACGGCCCCCCTACGGTCCCCTGACCTCCGACATCGTTCGACCAGTTAGATCTCTGGAATCTTTCCGAGTCTTTGGAATCTCAGAGGAAAAAGCCTGGGTAGAACAGCTAAAACATCTGTTAAGTTCTGACTTATGGTCAGATTCTGCGAGTCTACATCAGTAAATGTGTCTGGAGCAACCCGGGTGTGTAGAAATTCTGAAACTACATGAAACTACATTTTTGAGCCGGTATGCACGATAACCTGCAGAGCCCCTGAACATGGAGCATTCTCCGTGGCGAACTTCCTTGTAGTGGACATATCCATCGTCCGTGACAGTGCAGTACTGCAGAATCTCATCCACCTGGTCCGAGTGAAAGGCGTGCAAGAAAAGGACACCTGCACAACTTGACCTTGAATTGAAGTGCTCAATGGCAGATGAAACATGACGAAACTTGATGAAACTTTTGTTGATTCGCCGACTTTGTCGGCAATTCCTCAACAATTTTTGCACCAGCCTCTGGCTGTCCATATTTCAGGCCCAGAGTTCCAAGAGCCTCAAGACATCTCAAGACCATGACAAGTTTGTGGTGAAAATGGGTCTAGTCTAGGGAGACCCAACTGCCTTCAGGACGTGAGACCAAAGATGAGCTTTGCTATTGAGATACTACGACCGAGGATACTTCGGATACTTTACATAGAAGAGCAGTGTCGTGACAGCAACATCAAGCACGGGTCCAATGTGATCTCTCTCACATGTGTCTCAGGTCAACTCAAGTCAACTCAGGTCGGTCAACTCAAGTCCTTTGACTGGGATATTTCATATGAACGTCATATGATGTCATATGATCTGTCAATGCGGACGACAAAAATCTTGACTCCGGCCTTTGCGAAGTTGGCAGAGGTGATCAGGCCACGATGATAGGTGTCCACCTGCACATCGTGGCCACATTGCTTCCTTCGACACGTCGATACTTCTCACTGTGAAAGGTTCGGAGGTTCGGGTCAAGTGACTTGGCGTCAAAACTTTTGAAACATTGTGACCTGCTGCAACTTTCCAAAAACAAACTGAGAACGCTGAGAACACTGGGCAAACAATGAATACGACGATTGAAGAAGGAATGTGAACCAACCTGAAACAGCACAGCCAGTGTACCTTCTGGAACTCATGACAGGCAGCTTGCAGCAAATTGCGATCGGACAACTTGCTCCTCTGCGTTTGGTGCTTCCCATGTCTTCTCACTCTTTATGGACTGCACTCTAAAAAACGGCTGCAATGCTACTGTTCTGCCACGGAAGACAAATGCAAACACATGCCCTGCAAGTGGTCGAGGACGTTATCAGTTAGTTATGAGTTAGTTATAGTTTCTGTTCAGTCACAATGGGTTGACTCTTCAGACTCTGAAGAGACTCCTGCCATTTGCCATGGCCGTGTTTTAAGCTCGATCAAGCCATCAAGCCATGTGAAGCCATGCAGTCAAGTCCAGAAATCATTTTTTTTGTTTCTGCGTGAGACGTATAAGACCGTAGAAGACGTATAAGACATGTAAGAATCAGAGGATGAACTGTTGGAGTCTCACTGAAGTGTCGTGATGTCATGTGGATGATGTCTCGACAGTTCATGGTTGAAAGACCAGGCAACACCTGCAGCCAATGCCTCTGTGAACTATGCAGTAACACGTTGTCGATTGATGGTCTATACAACTCGCAGAAACTCGCAAATGGTCACAGTCTGACACAGTCCTTCTTGTTCTGACTCAGCTGACTGCATTCAAGCTGATGTATCTTGAGCCATTGTCTGCTGAAGCAAACCCAAGGCAATCACAGAAGATAGATCTGAGACGAAAAGCACAATGGAGTACAATGGAGTGGATGAAACACAAGCCCTAAGTTAAATCATGATAAAACAAATATATGCAATTTGCATCAATTTGCAATTAGATCTATATTCTGAAGGTATCTTAAGGTGTTGTTTTTGTTTGAGATTGCGCAGCAATGCGCAGCAATGCGCAGTATCTGCACGGTCCTTTTTGATTCACCGGAGGCTTTGCTCCACTGCCTTCGACATTAGCTCGGCGAGGAATGCGTTTCCCGCATCCGGCTGGCAAATCAAAAGAATCCCAGAGTTTCGAGACGAAAACAAAATCCAAACAATTTTCCATACACAAACCAACTTCAGCAGTGAAATGACTTGCAGCATCTTGCAACATGAGTTTTTTCGAGTCAGTTTGAGTGTGAGTTTCCACAACGAAATGAAACACGTCCGGGATGCTGGTGCTCCAAGAGACCGTACCATACCGAACCGTACCCATCGTACCCAACCCTGACCCTTGAGAAGCCTTTTTTGGCCTGCAGGGCGTCTAGAAACGCCACATGCGCCATATGCTACGAGGCCCTTGAGATGCACAGGGCGCGTAAAAAAACGCTGATTTCCAAGACGCTGTAGTATAATACGGTATAATACGTCCTTCTTTCATCTTCTTTCATCTTTTCTTCTTTCGTGTTTTCCAATTTCCACAATTTCTCAATTTCGATTCTCCCATTCTTTCTCTTGTCATCTCTTGTCTCTATCTATGATCTCTGTGCCTTGCCGGAGGAAGGCATCGTCTCTTTGTCTCGGGTCATGAAAGTTTTGAAAAGGATGGTTTTACGCAACTACATACTCACCGTATACTCACCGTATACTAACTATATGCAACTCTGCTATTGACTTTTGACATTCAGCGGCTTCGTTCTACTTTCGATCACCATGAACCAGCTCCTGCAAGCAGAGTGCAGTTTCAACGCATCGGGTATTGAAATCTCAACTTTCCATGAAAGGAAGAAACTTTCACAGAATCTACGTCTCCCACCCTCAAACAACTGAGCACGGAGTAGAATTTGTTGGAACTTTAATCAAAACCCATTGTATTTAAGAATCTGCCTCCGATTCTTCTCCAGTTTCCCCCATGCACCTTGATGCTGTTGGGGGCATTGCTGTCGTGGCCACGTTTATTGTCGTTCCAGTCCAAACCTCGAAGTGAAACCACAGATCTTCAACGATCTCAACAAGCTTCAAACCTCAGACCCGAACCGTAGTAATAAAGAAGGGCATCTGTCGACATGTCCAAGATGGTCATAAAACACCTCAGTTCACAAGTTTGAAAAGGCACTTTGATGAAAGCAACTACTCTGGAGGCATCAGTCCCAAACAGAAACTGTCTTGATCCCATCCTCACAGTGCTCTCATTTAGTAGCGATCTTGATGATCTTTCGATGTTTGTCTCTTGTGCGGCTCGGTGGCAACGAAACAAGACCGCCGATGATGCCCCCTGAAATCGCAACAGCTACTGGCTCATCGACGAAAAACCTGGCCAGCTCCGTGCCGTGGGTATTGCAGTGAATTCAGAACATCTCAAGAACAGACAAGAACTATGTCTTAAGTCTTAAGTACTATGTCGAGTGGTATCAAACGATGGAAATTTGATGGCTAGCGGCTTGGCTTTCCAGATTTTTGATGGTGATTCATGACAGCCAAGTGCCAAAGCTGCCACTGACTGCGTCACATGGAATCTGGCGCCGCAAAGGTCTCTGATGTTGTGAGGAAGAAAGTAAATGCGGCACAACCTCAGCACGGAAATCTGCAGATCAACCCCGATCAACGATCTGAGCCCTGTAGAGTTCTGCAATGTTTTGCGGCTTGGTCCGAGCCACAAATGACCGTGAAAAGGCAGCCGAAGAGAGTGAAGACCTGCGAGGAAAAAGATGAAAAAAAGCAACACGTCGGCAGAGAATGTGCTAGAACACGCCAAACGACTGCTTTCATCTTCTTCAGTTAGCACAAAGTGAGAAAAGCGAAAAGCCAGCATCTTCTTCTTCTTTTCTCCGGCTTCATCTGGGATTGGGCGATTCAGCTCCATGACAGTCTGACATCTATCTTCACATATCTTGAAATATATCTTCACATTCTTCACATATCTTCACACTCTTGATATGAATCTTGACCTATCTTGACTGTCTTGTAGAAATCTCGTAGAAATCTGTAGAATCTCCGAAGCCACTGAAGTTCCGCACCACAGTGGCACCGTTGAGAACAGCCATAGCCACTGGCAGCCTAAGTGTGTCAGGTTCCCTGTTGCATTGATCCTGGAAGACCAACATGTTATCCACATCCTAAGGTTCAGCGACATTGGCAAAAAAACAAGAAACAAGACACTAAAACACTAGTCAAAATCTGGTTTGCCAAACTCGACTACGTCCATATCTACATCCTCAAGAATATTCCAGCTTAGCAGAACCTCTGAACTTTGATCTCTTTCTTGCCAGCAGCTCTTGGACAGCATACGTATGCAAAAGAATGCGGGCAATCAACTGTTGACAAAAGCGTTGACTCAAACTGTACCAGGTATGGGGGGCAAAGGGCTTAATCGGCTAAGTCATGCTAAATCGGCTAAGTGCTCAGCCTGCTAATCACTCCAATCGCTTCCCTGTGTTCCGAGTCAGCTGACTGCAATGGATGAGTTGCACATGAACAAAATCATGGAACTACATCACCCAAGAGTGCCTCCATATCTTTAGTATTCTTTAGTCTCATATCTCGAGTCTCAAATCGGAAAACATGTTCCGTTTCCGCTTCTTCGGCGGAAAAGTGGGTCCTGGTCTGTTGAATTTGTTTTGCATCGTCTGGGATGGCATGTGATGTGTGCCTCACCGCAGTGCAATAATCGTTGGAAGTAATAGCAATATCCACATAAGCCTCGGCGCATCCACAAGGTTTGAGCCAGACTTGTGCAAGTTTAACAACTGAAACTTGTCTCTTCTCCACTGCTTTGGTGCTCACACTGCAAGAACAGCTGAAGTATTTTGAGCATCGCGCACTTGAACATCTTGGTATTGAAAGACCGCTTAACAATAGACGCCCCCACAATTGAACATTTTGGAGACAATCTGCCGTTAAATTAAATGCGCAGCCAAAATATACAGCTTTTGAAGTCGTGCTCGGGGCTCTGAGTTTCCATTTCTCAAGTCTTTCCTCTGCTCAGTCGAGACGGGAATCACCTGTCTTCCCCCAAATAGATCCACCTAGCCCTGCAGTATGACCTGCGACCTGAGATTGCCTGAGATTGCTGCATTCTTGTTCAAGAACTCCACAATCTTCTCGAAGCAAGCCAGGATGCACTTCACGCACTGCACGGGTGCTGAAACGGAACGAAACGGAACGAAACGGAACGAAACGGAACGAAACGGAACGAAACGGAACAACATGAAACAACATGAAACAACGGAGACAAAGAAACTTCCGCGCCACGAACAGTTCACTTTCTGTGGGTCTCAGAAGTCAAATTCCCCTTCACTCTTTAAGTTTCTGCCAGGTGCAACATGGTACAACAAACCTTGGCTCCCCGACGTTTAGCAAACACTTTGCACAAGGGTTCTCTGTCTCCTCCTGCGCGTCACAGCGCAATATCACAGTGTGATATAGTGTCACATCTTGTGCCTTCCCTCCCTTCCCAGCTTTCAACCAACTATTCTATGTAGCAGAGTCTAGCATTACCCCACTTGTATCCATTTGTTGGGATGTAGATGTGTTGTACTTCGTTGGATCGTATCACATCGCGTCATCCTTGTTGGCGGCTTCAAAAACGTTCACCAGGATTTGCAACACCTGAGAGATCGGGGCAATGTGGGCGAAACCTGATGCAACATGCGACGACTCATGAGTGCCAAATGTGTGCAACGAAGCTTAAACATTTGGTGCTTGGTCTTTGCATTTGTTGCTTTTTTGAAAAAACATGTTCGCCTCTGTTGTCTATCTCGTCTATGTCTCGTCTCTGCACTTGGTGCCGAACGAAGAGGAAAGTCACCAGGAACGAACCCATTGCCAGTGAGCCAGGGTGACAAAGCAATCCCACCTGTTCGGTACAACAGCTGGTAGTTCAGTACACGGTTGGACCGTGCACACAGCTACAGTGACACCCTATGGCATCTTACAGCCCTACGGTGACTTGCCTGGCTGAAGTTTTTCACTTTTTTTCACCGTTCTCCCATCAAATCCAGTCCGTTCTCCCATCTGTTCTCCCTACATTTCTCGCTGCTGTCCGTTCTCCTGCGTGGGCAGGATGTACTGTGCCCTCCAAACCACTGGAAGCTTGTTGCATGTCACACACCACTTGATACAACTTGATACAGCTCGTGTGATCAGAACTTTCAGTTTCACATCACAACGGAGATCATCGCCTGAATGCCATCTGTCAAAGCGCAGCAGCCACCTCCGATTTCCTCGGAACTTCAAACTTTGCAATTGCATGGAATTGCCACATCCACATCTGATTCAGTTTGCACCAGTTCCCGAAGCCTACTTTTTGTCTTCCACAATGTTCCTTTCAAGCAGTGAAGTCTCAGCTCTGTTGAAAAGCCTTCAACATGCCACCAAAGTTTTTAGTTCACACGGCCTCTACATCCCTACATATTATTCAGGAAAAAGTGACCCTCATGCCGAAAAACTCAACAACACGATCAAAGCACAATCTTGCTATAATCGTGCTACCATGAGCACAAGGACACAGACATATGGTATGATTTTGCACCCTTCTCCAAAAACTGCGGCTGGGAAGCTCTGTAGCCCTCATGATCTTCAGGCGACAAGTGATACTCGGCCTGGCAACGGACACTGCATGAACGCATCTGGAGGTAGAAAATGGATGAGAAACAGAATTAGAAACAGATAGAAACAAATAGAGGGATGGACAAAATGGGGTGTCCGATCCTAAACAACGATGTGGTGGAAATGTCAACAGGTACAGGTACTATTCCCACAGTCCCTTTCTACTTGTTGTCACTTTTTCTGCGCGGACACCACAGACATCCACAGACTCAGTTTCTTCATGGAAGATCTCCTTTTTGATTCTCGAACACATTTTTTCTCAGCCGGCTTTTTGAGTTCAATCAATAAGGAGCGGTATCTTTCAAGTCAAACAAGTTTTGAGCCCTGTTCATCCCTTTTCATCTGGAACCGTAATTAGTCGTGCCAAAATTCCAAGTCAAGTAGAACTCCTCTGCATTCTTCTCCGCCACGAAACACACTGTGCATACAGAGGGAACAACTTGTAATTGGACAAAATCAAGAGTAGACAATGATCAGGCGAGGAGGCAGAATGTGATCAAAAAAGAGGCAGCCCTCTCGTGTAATCTTTTAGCTTTGAAAGTGGAAAGTTTGATCACAATTGAATATGGAGATAAACGTGCATGAGTTTGGCAAAACCTGAAAGATGAAAGGAAAAAAAATGCATGCACTTGTAAACTAGGCTGAGACATGCTGAGACAAATGAACATCAGAACAGGAGGGCTCAGAAGGACTTAAGCAATAACTCCGTTTGGCATCTTCCAGCTTTGTCCAAACATGCCAGCTGCAAGCCATGGCATACGCGATGACAAATTGGTACCTCTCCAACGACATGTCCGACACGCTTGTGAAAACTCTATTCCAAGGCCTTCACACGAGTGTTCTGATTCGTTCTGATCCTCTTTAAGTCCTCTTCACCACGGCAAAGACTCTGATTCGAATCTGAATTTATTCACTTGATTCAGCATCATTTGAAAGCTCAGCTTCAGAATCTAAACCATCTAGGCTGGATTCGCAGCTCGGAAGGCTCAAGGACATCGACTATACATTGACGACACATTGATTGCAATTATGGCTTTGTAGTCTTTAGTTCACAGAGAAGAGAAGAACTCTGCGATTGCGCACAGGGCGTGAAGCCACATTTCGATCCAAACAGCGATGAAACTTGGCACAGCTAACGATGGCAAAACATGGCAAATTTGTATGGTGCTTTTCACATCCCCGCGCTTGAGACAAGGTATTCCGGTATTCCACAGGGATTCCAAGAGTGGGCTATCTTGACACATGTGACACATTCTCACAGTCGCAGACAGTTGCAGGCAGTTGCGGACAGTTGCAAACACTTGCACCTAGAGTTGTTGTTTTGTTTGGGAGGTTGCTAAGGCTGCTAAGGCATCAGCAAGTAAGCCACCACCATTATCCTGGCGTGTCAAAAACTTTGAATTTTGGTCATCAACTTCGGTAATTCTCGAGACCTAAGCCGATGACTTTTGCTCTGAGGTCAGATGCAAATGCCGTGCCACCTGAAAACACTGCTCAGAGTTTGGAATGTGAACTGTTGAAATGAAAACAACTAAACAACTGAAGCATTAATATTCGTCATACAATCACATAATTATGATATATAATTCAGTCACCTTCTTTGTCGCATGAAACCTTGAAGTTCCTATGTCACCTGGAAACAGCTCAAGACCTGTTTGGGTAGCGGCCAAGTTGGTTGCATGACTGAAGCAGGGGGCTTCATGGAGACCGGATAGAGACCGGATAGAGACCGGATAGCGCGCAGCAAAAACAAGCAAACACGACACTGAGTGACTGAGTGTTGCACTCCCTGTATCTGTCCAGACAGAGCATCTGGCAGGCAACTCAGGTGATGACTTCAAAAAGAATCTGCAGCCTTAAATTCTTTGCCCTTTCTGAACTGATGCCAAGAGACCCTTCTGCATGTTTATATAGTAAAGTTCAGCACAACATCAAGGGAAAGTCGGGAAAGCCACAAGCACAGCTCAGACAAAGCAATTTCAAAGTTCGCAAAAGTCTGACTGATACCCCTTCCAAACGCAAAGGGTTATTCATATGAGACATGACTCTGGATAGCTTGCAGGATAGGGGTCCTTTCTGGCTCGGTGTGAGGCCGTTTGTGTTTTCCGAAGGAAAATGTTTTGGTTTGAAAATCCTTTTGCTGGTACTTGTCACACCATCCTTTGAGGTTGTCAAGTGCCGGTCACTGGCAATCTTCTTTGAGAAGCAGCTGTCTTCTAGAACTTCAATGGGTCGGCAAACTGTCATACCAAATCTAATTGCTGTGCAACAAGCACGTCAGGGCTTCCAACCACCGTTCCTTCTTCGGGTTTAGACACTTCTGCTGTTGACCTCAGAGAGTCTGAAATCATCCGAAGTCATGCCACACTTGTGCGACACTTCAGGAGTTGAAGCCCAAACAGTAGAGCGAAGAAGCCCCAGAGCAGGAAAGCAAAGGCGACTGCTTGCACAATTGCCTTGCAGATGAGATCAGCTGAGATCAGCTGAGATTAGGGCATTACATGGCATTACGCATCTGCAAACCATGGAAGGCATTGATATGGCATTAATGAGATCAAAATGATCAAATTCCTATGCGGCATTCCTTTTTCCTTTCCCGGCTTCAACATGGCTGAGTTTGATCCCCAATGACCTTGACATCATTTTCTGTCTCAAGCTTTGTATAATGATTTTGCTCCTGAGATCCGCTAGTTTTATCCTCAAAGTGCTATTTCGAACACTGAGATCTTCAAAGCTTCATCATCCTTTTTGCCTTTCGCACCCTTTCGCACCCTTTCCCATCCTTTCACATCCTTTCACATCCTTCTTGCCCAGAAGTTCCCGTCCGGTCCGGCTACACAAGGTGCATCTGATACATCTGCGAACCTTGAAGATCGGTGCCAGAAGCAAGGACGACCTGGGCATGGTGACGTGATGACCCGGTGACGTGATGACATGGTGCATCGTGGTGACATGTCAAGTCCAGCGATATCCAACGATTCACCGTGATTCACCAGCTTTATTCAGATCGGGCGAGGTCCGGCATCGAGGTCAGTCCCCTAGCAGTTTCGGCGTTTTGTCCATTGCACACGGAGCTGAGCGGGCAACATCTCATATATTGCCTGGCAGGGAACACACCCGACACTACAATTCGACACAGCAGGTAATCACGAAGTTCACACGGTTCATAGAAGTTCAAACTGCTGCAAATGGCCAAAACGTCACATGTAGATGTCATCAAACTGTGGAAGTTCGAGAGCCAAAACGCCACAGTCAGATGAGCCACAGAGCGATGTCGGAAATCCATGTTTGGCATCAAGCCTCGCAAGCTGCTTCTATGCAATCCACTGCAGCCTGGCTCGCAGAACCAACAAACTCCCAGGTTTGGATTTGCCCTCATCGCAAGTCCCTTTCTGGCAACAGGCATGCAGTCTAGCATACAGTATGGTTTCACTTTCGATGTAACTTTCTATGTCCTGATCAGGCTAACAGACCCAACGAACACATGAAATCCCACAAAATCCGGTGTAAGATATGATGAATCCATGCATCATCATACCTTTAAACTATTAACAGATATTAGACGTGCCATGTGGTCACACAGCTCCCCAACCACCGCAACCGCTGACTCCCAGGCGCCTGGATGCTTGAGTGGCAGCAACAGGCGATGCAAACGGAGACGCCGCAAATGACCCAACACAGCACCGCCACGACCTGAAAACAGAGACAACAAGGAGAAAACGACTTATGTATCTAGAGATATTAATTGATGTTTGAACATATGAAAAGTATCTACAACGAATTCTTCGTGACATAACCGAAGGAAGTTTAGAAATTTAACTTCTGACAATATGGACAGATGCAACAACAGCACGGCGAGCAGTCAGAGAAAAGAAGAGAAAAAGAGAGAAAATCAGACAGAAGAAAGTCAGAAGAGAGACGATGCAGGAGCGCGAAAAGGTAGGAAGTCGCGAAACCCTGTGTTTTTCGGATGTTCCGTGTCCGGAGCGTCGAAAAGTAGGCTCGCTAAAGTGGTGGGTGCGGAGCCATCTTGGGAGATGAGAGATGAAAATGCATGGCATTGTGGCGCGAAACACATGTGGAAGTCAAAAGGTACAAAGCGCACCACTCTCGGGGCACTTTTGGAAGTTGCAATGTTGAAAAAGTGCACACCGTGTGGCGCGAAGCACATTGCGAAGTCAAAATGCTAAAAGCACGATATACATGCTCGGACCTCGTTTGGGCGTTCAACCGCCATTTTGCATGGCAGGCGCAGGGGATGCTGCAGCTTGCCAAAAGTGAGCTAAACGTGTGGGTTTTGTAGCATTTTCAAAAACGATGGCAGGCGTGGGAGATTTGAAGCGCATCTGAAAAGATGGATTTCGCACGGCAGGCACAATACAAGAGACATATCAAGCAGCCATGTTAAGAGATCAGGGCGCTGATTTCCTGAGAAAGGTTGCATTTTTCAGCATCGGCTCGGCAGGTTTGCTAAGATGATTTTTGCATGACACGTGCGCCACTTCGTATGCCTTGGCCTCACTTTTTCGTGGCAGGCGCAATACTTTAGAGAGATGGAGTGGAAAAATCGCAAACCGCATTAGTACGAGGCCGTCAGCTCTGCACTGAACTTTCCATTTATGGAGGAAGTCTCGCACAATTAATTACTTCATTTCGAGACACTACACTACAGCACACTACAACTACAACTACCACCACAACTACACTACACTACAAATACACCACACACTGCACACTACACTACATTGCACTGGACTACAATGCAATCCACACTACACTACACTACCCTGTACTACACGAGAATACAAGTACAATGACAACTACAGCCACCATCACAACTACAAAAAGAATTACCAGTAGTACCGCGCAAGGCTGTGGCGGAAGTTTCAAAGATAGGAAACCTATAGGAAAGAATGGTTGCTGTGAATGATGGATGGCAAGGCGAATCCAAGACTGATGGACCGACACGTGGTTGGAGGCAGCGCAGTGTAGTGGTAATGTAGTGTAGTTGTAGTTGTGGTTGTTGTTGTAGATGTAGTTGTAATTGTAGTTGTAGGTGTAGCTGTAGTGCAATGCAGTGTTGTGTAGTGTAGTTGTAGTAGTTGTAGCTATGGTGGCTGTAGCAGTTGTAGCAATTGTAGTAGTTGTAGTGGTTGTAGTGGTTGTAGTAGTTGTAGTTGTAGTTGTTGTAGCTGTAGTGTAGTGTAGTTGTAGTTGTCGAAGGAAGTTTAGAAGCTAAACCTTCCGACAATATGGACAGATAGCAAAGCACAGCCATGAAAGAGGTAAGAAGATGGAGACAGTCAGAAGATGAGACAGTAAGAAGATGGAGAAAGTCAGAAGATGAGAAAGATGCAGGTGCGCGAAAAGGTAGGAAAGTCGCGAAGCACTGTGTTTTTCCAATGTTTTGTGGCTCCGGAGGGTCGAGAAGTAGGCTCGCTAAAGCGGCNAAGGTAGGAAAGTCGCGAAGCACTGTGTTTTTCCAATGTTTTGTGGCTCCGGAGGGTCGAGAAGTAGGCTCGCTAAAGCGGCGGGTGCGGAGACATCTCCGCAGATGAGAGATCAAAAATGACACGCCGTTGTGGCGCGAAGCACATTTTGAAGTAAAAAGTGTTAAAGCACACCATGTCCGGAGCACGTTTGGAAGTTGAGATGTGGAAAAAGTGCACGGCGTTGTGGCGCGAAGCACATTTGGAAGTAAAAAGTGTTAAAAACTGTCACGGCCGCAGCAATTTTGGAAGTTGAGATGTCGAAAAAATGCACGGCGCTGTGGCGCGAAGCACATTTGGAAGTGAAAAGTGTTAAAAACTGTCGGTCTCGAAGCACTCTTGGAAGTTGAGATGTCGAAACAGCGCACGGCGCTGTGGCGCGAAGCACATTTGGAAGTGAAAATGTACAAAGCATTTCATGGTCGGACCACTTTTGGGGTTGACAAATTGAAAAAGTGCACGGCGCTGTGGCGCAAAGAACATTTGGAAGTGAAAATTGTTAAAAACTGAGGGTCTCGGACCACTTTTGGACACTTAATCGTTGTTTTGTGTGGCAGGCGCAAGGGATTGTGCGCCTTGTGAAAAGCGAGTCAAACGTGTGGGTTTTGTGCATTTTCAAAAACGATGGCAGGCGTGGGACATTTGAAGAGGATTTCCACAGATGCATTTTTCGTGGCAGGCGCAGTACAAGAGACGCATCAAGCAGAGATGTTAAGAGGTCAGGGCGCTGATTTCCTGAGAAAGGTTGCAGTTTGGAAAAAGAAATCTTGAGCTATGCTAAGATGATTTCGCGTGACCGGTGCAGCACTTCGTATGACCTGGCGTCACTTTTTCGTGGCAGGCGCAATACTTTAGAGACATGGCATGGAAAAATCGCAAAACGCATTGGTACGATGCCATGAGCTGCACACTCCACTTTCCATTTTGGAAGGAAGCCTCGCAGAATTGCTTCGTTTTTGATGTTGTGAACTTGGGAAATGGAGGAAGTCCTGCAGAATTGCTTCGTTTCGGAACGTGACACTACACTACACTACACTACAACAACTACATAGACTGATGGATGCAAAGAGCGACGGATGGACAGATGGATAGACAGGTGGATAGCTGGACAGAGACGGAGATGGACAAATACCCAAAGAAGGTGAACCGGAAATAGAGAAACAGATCAAAAACCAGAGACATGGACAGATGGCCAGCAATGAACCGATGATTGCGAGAAAGTGCAACGATTGTTCCGTCCATCCGTGGGTTCGCTCTGCCATTCATCCTTCTCAGCAACGAACCGCTCCTATAGGTTTCCTATTCTTGAAACTTCCGCCACCGCCTTGTGAGGTACTACTGGTAGCTGTAGTTGTAGCGTACTGTAGTGTAATTAGTGTAGTATAGTTTAGTGTAGTGCAACATTTCGAAACGAACCAATTCTGCGTCCACTTTCCAAGTTGGCAACATCAAAAACGAAGCAATTCTGCGAGGCTTCCGTCAAAAATGGAAAGTTGAGTGTGCAGCTCATGGCATCGTACCAATGTGTTTTGCGATTTTTCCATGCCACGTCTCTAAAGTATTGCGCGTGCCACGAAAAAGTGACGCCAGGTCATACGAAGTGCTGCACCTGTCACGCAAAATGACTTTGACAAACCTGAAGATCTAATGTTGCAAAATGCAAACCCCTCTCAGGAAATCAGCGCCGTGACCTCTTAACATCTCTGCTTGATGCGTCTCTTGTACTGAGCCTGCCACGAAAAACGCATCTGTGCAGATCCTCTTCAAATGTCCCACACCTGCCATCGTTTTTGAAAATGCTACAAAACCCACACGTTTAGCTCACTTTTGACAAGCTGCAGCATCCCTTGCGCCTGCCACACAAAACGAGGTGTGAACATCCGAACGCGCCAGTTCTTAACACTTTTTACTTCCAAATGTGCTTCGTTCGCGCCACAACGTCGTGCACTTTTTCAACATCGCAACTTCCAAAAGAGCTCCGAGGATGGTGTGTTTTGACACTTTTTACTTCCAAATGTGCTTCGCGCCACAACCCCGTGCACTTTTTCAACATCGCAACTTCCAAGAATGCTCCGAGAATGGTGTGTTTTGACACTTTTTACTTCCAAAAATGCTTTGCGCCACACCACCGTGCACTTTTTCAACATCGCAACTTCCAAAAATGCTCCAAGAACGGTGTGTTATGTCACTTTTTACTTCCAAATGTGCTTCGCGCCACAACGGCGTCCAATTTTTCATATCTCATCTGCCCAGATGGCTCCGCACCCGCCGCTTTAGCGAGCCTATTTCTCGACCCTCCGGAGCCACAAAACATTGAAAAACACAGTGTTTCGCGACATTCCAACCTTTACGCGCATCTGCATCTTCTCTCTTCTGACTTTCTCATCTCCATTTTCTCTCTTCTGACGTTCTTCCTGGCTGTGCTTTTCGATTTGTCCATATTGTCGGAAGGTTTAGCTTCTAAACTTCCTTCGACTAGTGGTAGTTGTATTGCAGTGTAGTGTAGTTGAGCTGTACTTGTAGTTGTAGTTGTGGTTGTTCTTGTAAATCTAGTTGTAGTCGTGTAGTTGTGCTTGTACTTGTAGTTGTAGTTGTAGTGGCAGTTGTAGGTGTAGTTCTGGTGTAGTTGTAGTTGTACTTGTAGTTCTAGTGTAACTGTATTTGTAGTGTTAGTGGTAGTGGTAGTTGTAGTGTAGTTGTGGTTGTGGTTGTAACTGTGTTTGTAATGTAATTGTATTGTAGATGCAGTTGTACTTATAGTTGTAGTTGTAGTTCTAATGTAATTGTAGTTGTGATGTAGTTGTAGTTGTAGTCGTAGGTGTAGTGGTAGTGGCAGTTGTAGTTGTAGTGTATAGTGTGGTTGCAGTTGTAGTGGTAGTGGTTGTTGTAGTTGTGGTTGTACTTGTACTTCTATTTGTAGTGGTAGTTCTAGTTGTAGTTTCCACTTTTTCGACATTGGATCGTCAAAAAGTGGTCCGAGACCTTCAGTTTTTCACAGTTTTGATTTTCAAACGTGCTTCGAGCCACAACGGCATGCACTTTTCGACATCTCAACTTCTTTTTACACTGTTTACTTCGCATTGTGCTGCGTGCCACAGCGGCGTGCACTTTTTCGACATCTCAAGTTCCAACACTGTTACAAACATGCGGTGTTTTTAGCAGTCTGACTTCCACATGTGCTTCGTGCCACAACTGGGTGCAATTTTTGATATCTCATCTGCCCAGATGTCTCCGCACCCGCCGCTTTAGCGAGCCGACTTTTCGACCCTCCGGAGCCACGGAGCACCGGAAAAACAGCGTTTCGCGACTTTCCTACCTTTTCGGGCCCCTGCATCTTCCTTCTTGTGACTTCCTCGTGTCTGATCTTCTCTCTTCTTTGTCTCTGTCCATCTCGGCTTTTCCATCGTCCATATGTTCGGAAGTTTGACGTCTAAACTTTCTTCGATAACCGCCTATCTATTTATCTGCCTATCTATCTGTCTATCTATCTGTCTGTCTATCTATCGATCTGTCTATCTATCTCTCTTTCTGTCCATCTATCTGTCTATCTATCTTTCTATCTATCTATCTTTGTACCTATCTATCTATCTATCTNTCTATCTATCGATCTGTCTATCTATCTCTCTTTCTGTCCATCTATCTGTCTATCTATCTTTCTATCTATCTATCTTTGTACCTATCTATCTATCTATCTTTCTATCTATCTACCTTTCGATCTGTCCATCTACCCATCTATCGATCGATCTATCTATCTATATCTATCTATCTCTTTTTCTCTCTGCAAGCTTGAAAACGAAGCTTTTCTGCACGACTCGTTGAAATTTGGAAATTGAAAGCTTAAAAACGAAGCTTCTGCGAGACTTCTTACATTTNTCTCTGCAAGCTTGAAAACGAAGCTTTTCTGCACGACTCGTTGAAATTTGGAAATTGAAAGCTTAAAAACGAAGCTTCTGCGAGACTTCTTACATTTTCTATGTGGACAACATCAAAAAAACGAAGACTTCTGCGAGACTTCCTCCATTTTCCAAGCTGACCGCTCAAAAACGCAACAAGTCTGCGAGACTTCCTCAATTTTTGATGTGGACAACGAAGTGCTGCGCCTGTCACGCAAAATCATTTTAGCAAAGCTGCAGATTTTATGCTCCAAAATGCAACCCCTCTCTGGAAATCAGCGCCCTGACCTCTTAACATCTCTGCTTGACGTGTCTCTTGTACTGAGCCTGCCACGAANAGATTTTATGCTCCAAAATGCAACCCCTCTCTGGAAATCAGCGCCCTGACCTCTTAACATCTCTGCTTGACGTGTCTCTTGTACTGAGCCTGCCACGAAAAAACGCATCTGTGCAGATCCTCTTCAAATGTCCCACACCTGCCACCGTTTTTGAAAATGCTACAAAACCCACAAGTTTAGCTCACTTTTGACAAGGTGCAGAATCCCTAGCGCCTGCCACACAAAAAAACGATTAAATGTCCAAAAGTGGTCCGAGACCCTCAGTTTTTAACANGTTTAGCTCACTTTTGACAAGGTGCAGAATCCCTAGCGCCTGCCACACAAAAAAACGATTAAATGTCCAAAAGTGGTCCGAGACCCTCAGTTTTTAACATTGTTTACTTGCGGATGTGCTTCGTGCCACAACGGCATGCACTTTTTCAACATGCCACAGCGGCGTGCACTTTTTCGACATCTCAACTTCCAACAGTGTTACGAACATGTGGTGTTTTGAGCATTTTGACTTAGAAATGCGCTTCGCGCCACAACGGCGTGCACTTTTTCAACATTGCAACTTCCAAAAGTGCCCCGAGAGTGGTGCGCTTTGTACCTTTTGACTTCCACATGTGTTTCGCGCCACAATGCCATGCANGTGCACTTTTTCAACATTGCAACTTCCAAAAGTGCCCCGAGAGTGGTGCGCTTTGTACCTTTTGACTTCCACATGTGTTTCGCGCCACAATGCCATGCACTTTTTGAACGGCTCAACTTCCAAAAGTGCTCCGAACATGTAGTGCCTTTAGCATTTTGACTTCCAAACGCGCTTCGTGCCACAACGGCGCGCACTTTTTCATCTCTCATCTCCCNACTTCCAAAAGTGCTCCGAACATGTAGTGCCTTTAGCATTTTGACTTCCAAACGCGCTTCGTGCCACAACGGCGCGCACTTTTTCATCTCTCATCTCCCGAGATGGCTCCGCACCCGCCACTTTAGCGAGCCTAAAATTTTTCGACCCTCCGGAGCCACAAAGCATTGGAAAAAGACAGTGTTTCACGACTGTCCTACCTTTTCGCGCATCTGCATCGTCTCTCTTCTGACATTCTCCATCTCTGATCTTCTCTCTTCTGACTTTCTTCCTGGCTGATCTTTTCCATCTGTCCATATTGTCGGAAGTTTGACGTTTAAACTTCCTTCCTTCACACACACACACATATATATGTTTAGATATCACACACATATATACATATATATAAATATACATATATATATATATATATATGTATGAGTGTATCTATTTATATATATATATATATGTATATCACATGGGTTTAGGCACAGTTTCTCTCTACACACTGACTCGCGCCTTTGTTGCAGTCTCTTCATCTTTTCCAAAGCCTCCCAAGAGTCAGCACTGCAACGCAAGATGTAGGACAGCTTCGAACCAAATGGTCACATTTTCAGGTCGGCTCAACAGTCTCCTTCGAAATGCTTTCGAAATCCTTTCGAAACATTTTCATAGTATATTTGAACTCCTTGAAGATTTGCATGTCATTTCCAATGTCCTTACCGAGTCCGAGTCCACAGCAGCTAAAGCAGTCAACTCCGCCTTCTGGTGGCACCTCAAGCATCAAACTCAGCGAGTCTCATCCCTCTCAGGAAATGGACAGACTGCTAGGTGGTGTCACTTCATCCCACTTTATTCAACAGGGTCCAAGTTCCAAGCTGGACTGAGCTGCCCTCTGGAACCATGAAACCATGTCTGTGTGGTCGTGAAATAGCGTGAAGATCGTGAAGTCTGTTGCTGTGGTTGCCGTGAGGTCCAAACAACATCTGGCGGCAAATGCTTCGACAGCAGACCTGCATTGGCCTGGCAAGTTAAGGCGAGATATGTATAGACTTCTGTATAGATTGTATCATATTGTATCATTGTCGTGTCAAGGTTGTGTCAAGGTTTTAATGGGATCCGTTTTTTGAGAGTTGCAGCCCTTCTCAAAGCAAAGCCACGTTGAATTCATTGCAGGCTGGGGTGGTTCAACGCTCTATCCAACTCTATCCTCTATGTATCCCCTATGTCATGCCGCATTCCTTGAGTTCACCTTTTGCTGATGTGGTTGGGTCATGTTGGATCAACTGATTCCGATGATGTCCGCGCGCACCCAAAGGTAGACGCCCAAAAAGGCTGAACTGCAGATCGAAAACGCCATCACCAACCTTTGCAACGAAAACAAAAAACATGACAAAACACAAAAACACTATCACAATATGAGAAGATATGAGAAGCAGCTGTCAAAGAGGTGGTCAAAACAGTTTTCCCAAGAAAGTTTGAATTATAAATATACCAGTTATATACAGTGTAAAATCCTTGAACCAAGATCGCTGCCAAATGAGAACAGAGGCACAGTGACGCAAAGCTGCCAAGTATACGTACCTGTGCAACGATCAGAGCAAATCCTACCTGTGGACTTCTCAGAAAAAACACACTATCCCGGCAAGAGACCCCAGACAGTGCGGGGGTGTGAGGATACTGAATGAAATGATACGGTGATAATGAATGATACTGCGGGACAATGTATGATAATGTATGACAATGTGTGATCATGTTGATGATGATGATGATGATGATGATGAAGATGCAAATGATACTGTTGAGGATGATGATGTTGAAAGTGATGATGTTGAGGATGACGAGGTGAAGGAGGACTATGTCGAGGATGATGATGTGGAATATGATGATGTTGAGGATGATGATATTGAGATATATTGAGGATGATGAGGATGCGGATGATAATGCGGAAGATGAGGTGGAGGATGGTCAATGGTGATGGTGTCCTGGCGAAATCTCTGTACTAAGTCTAAGTGTCTTTTAGAGGTCTTTTGGCAAGATCCTCTTGGCAAGATCTATGTAAGAGACCTCTTGGCAAGATCTCTGCAACAAATCTCTATGCGTCTCTGTAAGAGGTCTCTTGGCAAGATCTCTGTATGAGATCTCTGTAGAAGCTCTCTTGGGAAGATCTATGCAAGAGACCTCTTGGCAAGATCTCTGCAACAAGTCTCTATGCGTCCCTGAATAAGATCTCCAAAAGAAGTGTCCCGGCAAGATCTCTTTACAAGATCTCTGTGACCTCTTGGCGCGATCTCGTTATGAGATCTCTGTAGAAGCTCTCTATAGTAGCTCTCTTGGCAAGATCTATGCAAGGGACTTCTTGGCAAGATCTCTGAAGAAGATCTCTATAAGAGGTCTCTGGCAAGATCTCTGTACAAGCTGTCTGTAAGAGGTCTCTTGGCAAGATCTCAGTAGAAGCTCTCTATAAGAGCTTGAAGAGCAAGATCTCTGTAAGAGACCTCTTGGCAAGATGTCTGCAACAGATCTCAATGCAATGTCTCTGCGCAAGATCTTCAAAAGAGGTGTCCTGGCAAGATCTGAGATCTCTTGGCAAGATCTCTGTGAGGGACCTCTTGGGAACCTCTCTGTGCAAGCTCCCGAAAAGAGGTCTCTTGGCAAGATCTGTTCCAGAGATCTCTGCGCAAGCTCTCTACAAGAGCTCTCTTGGCAAGAACACAACAGATCTCTATGCTAGGTCTCTGTACAAGATCTCTATGCAAAGTCTCTGTACAAGATCTCTACAAGAGGTCTCTTGGCAAAGTCTCTGTACAAGATCTCTATAAGAGCTCTCTGTACAAGATCTCTATAAGACCTCTCTGTGCAAGATCTCTATACAAGAGGTCTCTGTGGCAAGATCTCTGCACAGAAGCTTTTACGCACAGAAGCATTTACACACAGAAGTCTTTACACATAGAAAATGTATCTGAAATTGCAAAATCGCAATTTTACACCAGTTTTTGCAACTCGAATTTCATTTTGTGCGAAACGGTTGCATCTGAAGTTGCAAAATTCGCACCGCGCCACAGCGAGAGCGATCCGATGCGCACAAAGTGGCGAGATGGTCGCGCGAGCACATGTTAGATTTTCACAAGACATTGCGCGCACCACGAAAAATGAACATTGAAAATGTAAAAATCGACGTTTTACCTAGGTCTCAGCCACTTTTTTGTCGAGGTCCACGAAGTCCTGCGCCTGCCACGAAAATGAGCCCGAGGTCATCGAAGTACTGCGCCTGCCACGCGAAATCATCATCATGTCCAAAATCCAAATCGACCCTTTAAAAACGTCGTCCAAGTTCACCGAATACTGCGCCTGCCAAGAAAAATGACCTCCGAAAGCGCCTCTCATTTTGAGCCATGCCTGCCAACGTTTTAGCAACGTGCAGAATGTCCCACGCCTGCCATTTGACGTGCGCCTGCCACGCAAAAGGAAGTGTCAGACCTCCAAATGTCCCGGATGTCTCACGCCTACCGCACGAAATGGACATTGCTCAAAAAACGAGCACGGCACTCTGGTAAAACGACACCTTTGGACATGACCGCCGTCGTGGCTCAAATCCGTGCGAGCCTGCGCACTCGAAACGAAACGATGAAACACTTTATGCGGAAATTTACAGGAAAAATGGCGCGCACCTCGACCGAACCGGGCCTTTACTACTACCGTAAGAACCCCTCAGTGTGGACACACTGTTTGGGGAATCATGGGACTTTACATGACGCATCATGACGCCAAAGAATACCAGATAGAAATGCCATAAATAGATATATAAATAGACCGTTTGAAGCCGATCTCAATGGTTCAGAGAACATGTTCTCCCATCTGCGCGTTTCATCATTTGAGATTTAATTTATATGTATATATATATATGTATTTCAAGTCGAATCCTGTTCTGTTTCACGCATCTTCCCTCCTACCCTGTTGACTTCCATGGCCCTCAAGATGGGCATTCCCGGCCACAAAGCCAACCCCGGATCACCCCAGCAGAATAGCCACAAAGAAGGTCAGCAGTAGAACCGGCCAAGCACTTGGAATCGACCTTAGCAAAAAGGGCACACTCTGATGGTACTATCAGTACTGGGGTTGAGATTCAGATTGTGAGGGCTAGGATTTTTGTTTGCGAAGATCACCACAATTGTTGGAATGGGCTGGAATGGGTTGGAATGGCACAACAAGGAAAACAGAAGCCTTTTGGGATTTAGAGGAACTATTGCAGAGATTTGAAATGTCTCTGAGGGTATCTTAGGGTTCCTGGCGCGACTTGTTCTAGAAAGCGCTCCGTGTGCTGATGCTCAAGTCCTTGGACAGCTTAGACAGCATCAAAATGCGCCAAGTATAAAAAAAATATAGAAAAATATCAAATTTCATCACGACCTTCGATCATCTTCGATCACCACCTTCACAAAGCCTTCACAAAGCCTTCACAAAGCCTTCACAAAGCCTTCACAAAGCCTTCACAAAGCCTTCACAAAGCCTTCACATACCTTCACTTTGGTCTAGAAGTTGACAGACCCAAACTCAACAAAGCAATAAAACACCTCCTGAACGCTGCTCTCAACAAAGGCAAGTTATGATTATCATGATCTCCAAAAAGTGCGTTTTTTCAGAAAAACCCGACATGGTTTCTGAACTGATCTGCGAGGCACGACACGTCACGACATGTCACGACACGTCACGACACGTCACGACACGTCACGACACGTCACGACACGCGTCGGAGTCATCGTGTTCTGACTGAGGAGCACACCGGCTTGCAGGGCATCAGCAGCACTCTTCATTAGACCAGATGTGTCCTTCCCACGTTGAAAAACTGCTGAAACACAGATTCTTAATAGATTCTTTAACCCTTGTTTAAAATTGTTTAAATATGCTTTAGATCATGCATCATGTATCATCATGTGCTGTCTGTGACTCTAAAGCATGCTTGCTCTCTGAAAGAACACTTTTTTTGGCTTTCCCAGAGCACCACAAGGCAGAAAACATATGGGGAGAATGGTCAGTCGTTTCACCATGCGCTTCGTTCTGAGTGTGCACATTTGAGAGGATTCAAATCTCATGTCTGCAACATCTTCGGACTGCTAAAGCTGCGGAGTGTGGGCGAACCGGATAGCAGTAGCGGTTCGCAACCACCATTGTCTTGTAGGAGTTGATCTGCTGAGCAGCAGACACCTGCCTTGGTTATCGTTGCATGAGATCTTTCCGAACCTTTTGCTTCAACATCTGTGATCACTTTTTGAAACTACAAACTCCTGTTTGTCCCACATACACAGGGACAAGGAATGGACAAGGAATGGACAAGGAATGGACAAAGAAGAAATGGACGAGGAAGGAATGGACGAGGAAGGAAGGGACGAGGAAAGAATGGACCAGGAAGAAATGGACGAGGAAGGAATGGGCGAGGAAGAAATGGACGAGGAAGGAATGGACAAGGAATGGATGGACAAGGACGGAAATTGAAGAGAAAGAAATGGACAAGGAAGGAAGGGACAAGGAAGGGAAAAGGAAGGGAAAAGGAAGGGACAAGGAAGGGACAAGGAAGGGACAAGGAAGGAGGAAGGAAGGGACAAGGAATCGACAAGGAAGGGACAAGCAAGGGACAAGGAACGGGTGGACAAGGAATGGGTGGACAAGGAAGGGACAAGGAAGGGACAAGGAAGGGACAAGGAAGGGACAAGGAAGGAGGAAGGAAGGGACAAGGAATGGACAAGGAAGGAGGAAGGGAGGGACAAAGAATGGACAAGGAAGGAGGAAGGAAGGGACAAGGAATGGACAAGGAAGGAGGAAGGAAGGGACAAGGAATGGACAAGGAAGGAAGAAGGGACAAGGAATGGACAAGGAGAAAAATACAATTTGAGTAGGCTGGCGCCTTCGGCACCAGACTAATTAGTGAGTCCCCAGCAATTCCCCAAATTCAGCATCATGTTTATACTTTAAAAATATTTTAGAAAAACAGCAATGCGGTGTGCCAATCCGATTGTCCACTGGGAAGACCGGCTTACACTCCGTGGCTGGGGCGTAGAGACCCCCCGTAGCCTGGCCAGAGAACGAGGAAGGGTTGTATCCACGATATCCATGTTGAGGAACTGCATTTGATATCTGTGATGAGGATATGACAATCCATGCTAGACTTCCCCGATCAGGACCCGAAAAGCAAGACCAATTCTTGGAAGGCTTTGCGAAAATTTGATTTGACAGCATTTGACATTCCAATGAAAGGTTATGCTTCTTTGAACCGAATTTTCCAAGACGTCATTTCCTGTTTGCAAACTTCATCTCACAGATTTTGAGTCAAACATCAATAGATTCTGAACTCTTGCTCTTCAAGTTTCACTTACAAACAATTTGACATTTCATCTGCAATTCCTTTGAATTTCCAAACCCGGATTAAATTTCCAAACTCTTCGGATAAGACTGATAAAAAGACCTTCACATACCTTCACTAGCCATCCTTCTAGGCATCCTTCCAGCCATCCTCCAACAATGCCATGGCGATGCCGCGATGCCACGACGCCGCGACACCGCGATGCCGGCTGTCTCTCTGTTGGTATTCCTGTTGGTCTTTTGGTCTGGGCTGCCGCACGTCGACTCCGGGGCAGCTCTCCACGCAGATCGGCTCTTTCTGGTCGCAGAAACAACACACTCTCGTGTTTGCTGTCGCCATTGGCTCAAATGATGTTGCATATCAATCACATATCAATCACATATCAATCTCGTGCAGATGATGCATATTCTTGCAAAAATCGTTTTTCACACTTTGCAGATGGGCTTGAGACCTTTGGAATACCTTTGCCTTCCCCACTCGACGATAAGACTTCCTACGCGGATTTGACGACTCGACCCTTGCCAGACTCTTGCCAGACTCTTGCCAGACTCTTGTCAGACTCTTCGGAATGATTCGGAGGTATCGTTCGGTTTCGTTCGACTTAAGTCCCAGGCCAAGTTCAACGACAACGAGGCCCCTGCCATGGCCTCACACCGAAGCCGATCGAAGTGCCGAAGCACTGCAGAGGCCTCTCGGCACTGGCCTTCCTTTTGTCCAACGAAAACGAGTCGGTTTTTAGCTCCTAAGACTGAGCTTCCCCACGGAGTTCATGCACCAAAACAAGTATGGCCTCACAACATCTTGAAAGCAATGCACAAGTGTAACTGTCATGTCAACTGTCAAACTGTTGGATATGTTTAGATTGATTTCGAAGGTTTTATCAAAGTGTAATTAATGCAACCAAACTTCATGAAGCCTTGATCTTTGATCATACCTCCCTGGAGTCTCCCTGGAGTCTCCTGAGTCTGGGGCTTGCCCGGGACATCAATGCCGCAGATCCTGCCCTGGTAATCGATTCCGTGATAAAGCCTCGCAGCAACTCGCAGCAACTCGTGGCAGAAAGCCACCTGCAACAGTTTTTTGGACATTGTGGAAACAACTCAACAAGCAAACGAACCACTTTCCATCAAGCTGTCTCAGCCATTGCGAATATTGATGAAACCAATTTTCATCGATTGATTTAATAATCTATTTAATCAACTGATTGATGGGTTGCCAAGAATACACGATGGATTAGAAATGAATAGCTTATATTAAAACCATAGATGCTGACCACAAGTACGAAGATCAATATGACACAATATAACATATGAAATATATAACATGAACTATAGCATCATTTCTGAATTTCAAATGACCTTTCCACACCTTTCTATTTCCGTCCTGCCATTTCTAGGTAACCATGGTCGCAGCCACATCTCTCCAGCTGTTAGGCCATCGGCTTGTCCAGGTTCCCGTGGCTTACGCCATAGCCTCAGAGGTCACGGATGCAGAGCACACAGAAACTGTGAAGTCGAGCAAAGTTTCGCTCAGAAACTCTGCATCTGTGGTGATTTCTGCATTTGCATCTCATTGTATCTGAGACATTCTGAGACTGTATCTGATTCTTGGTGGTTTTTGATGGTTGAGATATGTTGAGACTATTGAGATTCCACTGTCGTCGGCGAGATCTTGACAATATTCCAAGCTCTCGATGATTTGTTGATTCTGGAATGATTTCTAGTGGAATCAATCCAGTGCTTGCATTCTTGATGAGACTCAAACGTTTGTTGCTTTTGATGTAAACTCCTATTGGCTTCCTTGTTTATCACGTGCAAAACTCTCCTTTTGATTGATGAAACTGCCAAATTTCGCAAAGCCCGCTTTAAAGCAGGAGGTTTGCGAATAAGGAATTTGGTTTGAGAGATTCATATTATTTTGATCGATGCGCAAGATTTAGATGCATATGATTTTCAGAATTTGACGGGTCAGCTTACAAGCCAAGGCTACATAGAAGACCTTCGTTGTATGACATTCCATCCAATCCCTCCAATTACAGGCCATTCTCTAAACTCTGTTGAAATGTGTGTTGAAATGCACCCCAAGGCAAAGCATTTGGATTGTTTCAGGACTTAAGTCTTGCAGACATGGTGGCAGGCACCAATGAACCAAAAGGGTTCCAAACCACACCGGCGCCGCATCCATGTTGAGGCAGGAATGGCCTGTAATTGGAGGGATTGGATGGAATGTCATACAACGAAGGTCTTTCTATGTAGCCTTGGCTTGTAAGCTGACCCGTCAAATTCTCTCAAACTTGAATTCAGCCTTTGAGAAAAATTGCATCCCTATACAAATTCCTTATTCGCAAACCTCCTGCTTTAAAGCGGGCTTTGCGAAATTTGGCAAATGAAACCGCGTAGGCCCCAGCTGTTGACCTTTCCAGTACACCGGAATGGTTCGACATCGGGACATACACTCAAAAGTCATCATGGAATGAAAACCGCAAGAACTAATCGCCCGCGACAACAGAAGTGCGCGGAGATTTCAGTCAGAAATGGCTGCTGAATCTTCCCGTCCCATACTCTGTGAATCTGTGTTTTCATGTTTATTCTCGAACTTCCTATCCCGCAGCATCCTTAAATCCAACCAAACGAAATGAAATTCTTTACATCATGGATATCTGAGGGTACACCAAAAAAGTTTACTCAACATATATGGTCTTGTGAATGAATCTCCATCCGCATTCCATCAACCCTTTTGGAGACTTCTTGAAGCCCGATTGCTGGCGGGCCTTTGTGGCGATTAACCCTTTGATGTGCTTGATTACACAAAGAATCGAGCACCCATTGCACCATCAGATGTCTGAGTTTGTAGTTGAAGACTATTGAAGACTATTGACTTGTGACTGATACATCCTGATATTATTATGTACTATTGTCTCATTAGTGCAACATAGCGGAACGCGCAGCTCATTCAGTCAAGTTGCTGAAGAGGCAACCGAGTCCCACCAGACTCCCAAGAAAGACTAGGCAACATGGCACATCAGTGCCTCAGCGTCGGGCGTCGGGCATCTTTGATATCTGCTATGTTTTGGGATACTGCCTGCAAATACCTCATCTTGCCTCACGGTAAGTATCTAGTACAGTAGTCAAATGTAGTTTAGCTACGTTAATCAACCTATAATCAATCTAAAATCTAGTATAATATCTAGTATAATATCTAGTATCAAATCTAGTATCAAATAATATCAAATAGTATATATAATATATGTGTATATATATATATATATATCTCTCTCTCTCTCTCTCTCGTATCAGCTCCAATGAAGCCTCCTGCAGCCTCTTCTGGGCCCAGATCGAGTCGAGTCGACCTCTGAGCCACGAGCAGCCGTGTCTTTCCCTTAGCTCTTCGCCACCCTGGCAACGAGCAGCACTGCAGCACTGCATCCCGCTACCCAAATGGCCCAGCTTTCACAGTGTTTCCACCGCTTTCCACCATCATTCCACATGTTTTCACTTTCCGTCCATGCTTCAAGCATCTTCAAGCTTCACCATCCCGCCACAGACTTTGCGGTCCAGATCTTCTTGGTCTCATCACATATGGCTATGACTCTCGCTATTTGTCTAAAAATCTGCGATTAGGTAGCTCAGAAATGCCAAAAGAGATCGCAGACTCACAAATCGCACTCAACTTTGGCAGGGCTGCATCATGGTACATCGCTGCACCTGTCATACAAAGCTGGCCGGGAGGGAAAATCAACGTCTCGCAAGAAAGAACAAGATGCCAAAGTGAGGGTCAAAGAGAACAAAAGATACAAGAGTCTCTAAGAGCTAAGCAATTGCAACATGATGCTAATGTGCAACAAACGATCTGCTGCACGCATCATCCAAATCATGCACCATTCCTGACTGACCTACGTGATATGGGTCTATCATGGTCTACATGGGTGGCATGGTCTCAGAAGATGCCTTCAGTGTCCCAACTCCTTTGCTGGAATCAGATATGAAGAAGATATGCATAAGATATGATCTACATGGTGTGCACTACCCACCTGCAAGGCGGGTTGGATGGACTGATTTGAGCTTGCTACCAGATGAAAGGCCCGACATGTCTCAGGGTCCCAGAAATCCCATGACATGCGCACAGTGCAGAAATGTGCGGAAAGAATTGTTCGAAAAAGTCAAGAGAAGGCTCAGAGAAGGCCATGGCTCTGCAGATCCAAATGGCTCCGCATCTCGGCTCTGAAATGTAGCGCTGAGATGCTCCGCGTTGCTCGAAGATCTTTTCCTTGCGCTGCGCTCAAGCTCTGCCGGTTGTGCCGATTTGCATTCACGCCATTTGGACAAGGCTCCGGGTCCGATCAAAGTAACATGGCCCCGTCACACAACGTTGAAATTGGATGCCATTGGATGCCATTGGATGCCATTGGATGCCATCCGCTAGAGAACAGGCAGCCCCTGAGGACTGCGCGTCGCTTATTCAGACCGATTCAGATCGATTCAGTCTGGAATTTGCATCAAACTACATCATTCTACCCGTTCGATTTGTCACAGCCGATTTGTAGCGATGTGACATGCCCACTGCCGAGACATGCACCTTGCAAAACGCTTCCACATCTCTACAAAATGTCCTTCAACAAGGCGGATAATCATGTGAGAATCATAGAGACAAGACAAACATGACAAAGCATGACAATGCAAAACATAAAAAACAAAAAACAAGTGAAAAGATGTGAAAATGTAGAAACGGAATGCGAGGTGAGCAGTCTCAGGAAGCTGAATCAGCTGTGCGAATTGGGTCGCGTGGCTGGGAATCCCTCAGAGTAGTATCGTTCATTTTGACTTCCAGCCCTCAGCAGGCACGTGTTTGTCTCACTCGCATGGACGCACTTCTGCCTACAGAGCCTACAGGTCATCCAGTTCCTTAGTGTTCCTTAGTGTTCCTTATCTTCTATTTCAATATGTTATATTATTTCAATATATTTGAATATAGATCAATCATTGAAACAAATACAAACACCCAAGCATCTCATACACTCTCATACACTCTCATACACCCTACAGCTCCAGCAGGTTGCTCAAAGAATCTCAGGGGTTTGAGGGAGCGAATTAGTTCATGAGACAAATGAAACAAATGACACACATGATATGGGGATCTGATACTCCGTCACCCGAACTGACTTCCAGGGAAGGCTTTGAGGGCGACATAGGGCGACTGAGGCTGCGGGGCCGGGCCTTCTTTCCTTTACCCTTTGCCTTGCCCTTGGGCTCTTCCTTGCCTTTGCCCTTGCCCTTTCCCTTCCTGTGCGATCTGCGATGCGAGATCGGCACCGGCTGCTTCACAAAGGCTCTGTTGGCCCTGTTGGCCCGGCTGCTTCAATCTCTTCAGTTTTGGCTTTCCGAACATCTACGTAAGGTCACAGATGTATGATAAGTGCAAGAGCACTAAGAGCACATAAGAGCACCCATAAACGTGGAACTTCCTGGAACCCTCTACCAACACGAACATGAGAATGTCATGAGAATATCATGAGACCCTCAACGAGAATAGCAATCTGCACATGTGGCCAGCCATGTGGCTATGTGGCAATGTGGCCTGAGAGGAGGATCTTCTTCTTTGCTCTTTCCTTTGCCCTCTTTACCCTTGCCTCGAAAACGCAGGTTCAGGCTCAGGTTCAGCAGTGGCACGGGTGGAAGCAGGCATGCAGGCCTTTGCTCTTTCCCTTTGGAGGCTCCTCATACTCGTCCTTCACTTTGCCTGTGGAAAGAAAACAAAAGGAAACAGCAAGGTCAGCTGCGCGCGTGATGAACATTTGATGAGCAGCTGATGAAGAGTTGCACTTGTTTTCTGTCAGAGTGTATGTCAAAGTTATGTCATCATTGTCATACTTTTTCGGATCCCGGGTGAACACCGTTCTCATCGTTCTCTCACACTTTGGGCAATTTTGGGCATTTCCGTATGTGTTTTCCGTGTGCATTTTCCTGGCCTTTGCCTTTTCCCTTGCCCTTGACGGGCTCTGGCGCCGCTTTCTCCTTGCCTTTTCCTTTGGCTTCGCCTTTGGCCTTGGATTTGGATCCCTTCGTGGCAACGGCAACGACTTCCTTCTCCTTCTTGGCCTTGCCCTTTCCTTTGCCCTTCACCACAGGCTCCTCACGTCTACATCGAAAACTCCGGGCTCAAGAGACCAGACATGGTTTCTTCACGTCTTCTTTATGTCTCTTTTGCACGATCTCTTTCACAGTGCCAGTCTGAGCCGAATTGGAACTGGACTTAGTCAGACCTAGATCACAGCTGAACCAATAAAAAACAACCACGAAGGCAAGGGCGTCATTTCAATCATTTCATCTTCCTGCCCTCCCACAAGCTCCTCCTCATAGTCATCATACTTGCCTTCACAAACAGCTGTGAAGAAACTGATATGAATTATTTTGACAGCGGATTGACGGATTTTTTTGAAGGCGTTTACACCTTGCTCTGTCAGAGCAGTTCAAGACTTTCAGATATTAAGACTTTCAAAACGTTCCGTTCCATGTTGATCTCTATTGCATATCTCCGCATGTCATTCCGCACATTCTCGGCACATTCGAATTTCCCATCTGTCACAAGTCAGCATGGGGATGGATTCCGGTGGCCTTTTCCCTTCCCTTTCTTCCCTGCAATAGGAAAGACGACAACTCTTGGACTGTGGAAAAGAAACGTGCAAAGATCGTGGTGAACCAAGTTTCACAGTTTCAGGCGTTTTCGGATGTTTAAGAAAGTCATCTTCCAGGAACTCGTTTCCGGTGTGGCTTCTATTGCTTCAAGTTGCCAATTGGGGCGTCAGAGGACATTCAAAATGTGTAAAAAGCCGCCAAAGCATGCCGAAACTTCCTGGAAGCCGCCAAGGGTCACATTATGGTCGCATTCTATGACCCTTAACGCCACTACCGCCCTGACCAACTCTTTTCACCCATGCCTGGTGATGCTTTGACAGGAGGCTCCTGCAAGTTCCAATGTGGCTGCAGATGCTATCTGTTTTCCCGAATTCATCCGAATTCGCGTCGAAGATTCTCTGCGGAGGCCACACGAGTGAGTAATAAACATAGTAATCAATAGTCAATCTATGTCAATATTCATCATGATCATTCAAACATGAATAGAATCCATTTCACTCTATTCAAATAAACATTTCCACATTATATATAGTTGTATATATGTATATATTATATAAATACACACACCAGAAACCTCGTTTTGGCCTTGGCGCTGTCCGGATCGACAATTGAGTCCTCCTTGGCCTTGGCCTTCGTCTTTGTTCCTTTGGGCTCCTGGCAGATCTGATGATATCTGATGTTTTGGGATGTCTTGAGATGTTTTGTATCGTCTCGTTTTTTCCTCATTGAAGCATAGTGAACTGAACGGTTGTGACATGTCATTGTGAAACATTATGGCATGTCAATCACTATGAAGAATTCTCCATGTATAATTCTCGTCTCTATGTGTCTGAAACACAGCGACTTTGGGTTCATGTTCGTATTTTAAAAGGCTAAACATGTAAAAACAACTATAGAGATAACCTGTTTGTGTCTGTTCAACTCCTATCTTCTGCTACACTGCATTCCCTGCACATTCCCTGCCAGTGCGGTCCGTCTCGATGTTACGGATGGTCTGCACCGCGCCCTGAGCAAATCGTTTGGAGTCGTTTCGGGCACAAAGTGGGATAAAAATTCATCCGATAAATCATACTGAGATGCCGAGGGAGAGAAGATCCGGGAGCTGAGCATCCAAGTGTATGTATCAATTTGTATCAATATTATCAATAAAAGATAATAGAAAAAAATAGTAGTATCTTTTTAAAGAGCGAGAGGCAAAGTTTGGGGGAAGTCCTGGGCGGCATCAGAGTAATTCAGAGAGTTCTAAAACTCTGAGTCTGGACGCGGCGGACGCGGCGGACGCGGCCTCGAGTTTCTCCAGTTTCTTTCTAAGCTTCTCATTCTCGGCCTGGACTCACTGGACTCACACGTGCAAACCACGAGCGTCTGCATCTTTCTGCATCTTTCTGCATCTTTCACAGTGCCAAAACACGCCAAAATCCTCAATAGAACACCCAGCGCTGATATTTGACCTAATGTGACCTAATTTGACCTAGTTTGACCGAGTTTGACCTAGTTTGCCCTCTTGCCTCTCGAATTCGGACACATCTAGTGATTCTAATGCATTCTGGGAGCCTTCTGATTAAACACGTGCGTAATAGTACTTGCAATTCATTTACAAATTCATTTTACAAGCCTACAGTAATACTACAGTAATACTACAGTAATACTACAGTAATACTACAGTAATACTACAGTAATACTACAGTAATACTACAATCTAAATTTAAATCCTTCCACTTTTTTTTTGTCTTTTCTATGTCTCGTTTTCGCGTTTGTGTTCCGCCTCCAGAGCCTTTGAACTGGAACCACCGGTGCTTGGTGCAGCCAACATACCACTGGTGTCAACGACCTGCAACCCACGTCGCAAGTTTCAGCTGCCAAGGTGCTGAAATCATCTGAAATCTGCATTTATTCCATTTATTCCATTTATTCCATTTATTCTACATTTGACAACAAGCTATTTCATGCGTTGTTCATATCTTTCGCTGGTTTTATTCACTTTCAAACATGTCTCTGAATTACTTCTAGAAGCTTGTTTTCATATGCCCAGCCTCTTTAATCCAACCCAGCATCTTTTCAGTCTGCTTCTGGCTGAAGAAGTGCTGATTCCTTGAAAACTGCACAGTAACAGGAATCTGAATCTTCTAGGGAGGCAAGGAGGACTTGGACGATTAGGAGGACTAGGACACGCATCCGGAACACAAAATGCATCAACATGTCAGAACTTGATGACCGCCAAGATACTGCATGGTGCCGAGCAAAGCCAAATAATCGTAGAAAAAGTTCGAATCCGTGTTGTCATACCTTGGTTCACATCTCAACATCATAGCCAGTGCCCGATCTTGTTGAAACCCATACTCTTTTCACAAGGCATCAAATGATTTCACAACATTTAACATATGAAATCAAGATGATGAGTCATGATTCGGAACGAAATTTGAATCGAACAGTAGTCTACTATTGTTTTTATTTTCTGTTTGCACATCACTGAAGTTCGAACTTGCCCGTGTTGTAGGCAGTGTGGATCTTCTCAACAGCCTGCAACTTCGCCAGCAAGACCAACTAACACTGGAAACGTCGTTTCAAGGAAACAACGTTCAGAATATCAATCGCGAGACTGTGAATCATTGTGAACTATTCAAAATTATTCAAAACACTCTCATGATTGGGAATCTGTAGAATCCAAAACAGGAAGGCGTCAAAGGATGGGATCCAAGCGAGTTGTGGCACTCAGAGGTGAGAAACGAACAACATCAAACACCCAACTTCACATAGCTTCACACAACTTCACCATACTCAACGATACTTAGATTATACTTAGCAATATTTAACAATACTCCAGCTGTAAACATCTTTCAGAATATGTCTTCATGTTCTTTCAACATGTCAAGAGAAGACCCGTGTCCCATGCCGTGGCCTGAAAAAGTTTCACCGCCAAAGGCCCGTCCACAGCATCCTCCTCGGAGAGGTTGAAGACCGCCTGAGACGAGGGAAAAAAAGAAAGTTTTTTAAAAACAGAAGTATAGAGTCTGTGTCTTCGATGTCAGCAGTACAGTCTGTATAGAGAAACCGAAGGCCTGTGTATGACAGTGTATGAAATAGTGTGTGAATCATGTATGATGACACGCCAGACCGATTAACGGATGATTCGATGTGTCCAGTCTCGCAGTTAAATACGCCATGTGTAGTACTCAAACAAACTGGGCCCTATCTCTGAAGAAAACAAAACAAGCAGCATTACAAACTGATGCTTCAAGTGCAGTAAGATTATCTTGTGCAGCATACTTATCCTTGAGTGGTGGTGCTATCTTCGTTGCCGGTTATTTGCCTTTCTGGAGTCATATCTTCTGCCCTCCTCTTTGACTCGCGTAGATACTTCACAATCTTCTTTTATAAATCCATTGTTCTTTTCAGAACTCTCACGTGTTCCATCATGTTCCGTGTCATCCGATTTCTAGTTGTAATTTGTTGTACTGAATCAAGTTGGATGTGTGTGTTCTTTGTGTTCTTTGCGTTCTTTGCTTGTGCGGAGAATTGTGTGCTTCTTGCTGTGGCACAAACACTACTGATATCTGTTGATGCATATGGTCGAATCATGTCGAATCAATCCTGACGTTGTCGTGGCATGTCGTGGCAGTCGTGGCTGTCGTGGCCGTCGTGGCCGTGGCCGTGGCCTCATTGAGCTTGAAGAGGTGCTCGGCTCGCAGAGACTTTGGAGGGTTGGACTCCTCGAAAGACGACGAAATACGACGAAGACGCATCCGGGGAGATGGCCAGTGGGAATACAGTGGCACAATGGGAATACAGTGGTGGAATACCTCACAGAATTGGATGGTGCACGGAATATCAACGTGACTCTGACAGTCTGGCCATGTCGGACATCAGGTTTCATCAGGTTTCATCAGGTTTCGGCTCTCCTTTTTTATCTCATTGAGCACCTGTGTCAGGTACAGCATGGCTCCTTGGGCGACAAATGCCAGCTTTCAAAATGCATTCCCGTCTGCATTTTGTGCATTTGCAATTCTTGTGTGCGTATTTGGTCACATGTCTGAATCAATACATGTGTAAAGTACATGTGTAAAGTGTAGTCAATTTGTTTCGAAACTGGTCCGCAGTATGATCACTTCGTTGTTTCGTTCCTCATGTTACACCTTTTTACACCTTGTTATACCTTGTTTCGTACCTTGTTGCACAGGAGTAAAGTCTGGTTCCAAGTTGCGACCTCTTCCCAGGCTTGTGATGACCTCAAAACATGCGCCATGCCATGCCATGCCCAAACAACTTGGAGAGGAGCTTCAAATTTCAAACGTCCCAAATGTCCCAGAACTCCTGCCATCAATGATCAAAAATGGATTATCTTGACATCGGAATCATTATCTTTCAACCTTGCCAACCTTGTGAAATCTTTTCAATCTGTGAGAACCACTAAGTTCCAGACAGTGCCCGTGCTGCCGTGCTGTCAGGTTTGAGCCGTCCACCGCAGCGTCTGATTCCGACCACGACAGGGACCTCCTAGCAACCTCCCGAGATCACCCTGAAAGTCTTCCTGAGAAAACACAAACCCTTTGCCAATTTGCCCGAGATGAAATGGTGCTAACGCAGTGCTAACATGTGCTAACTTTTGGAGAAAAGGAAGTCATAGGATGTCCAAAATGTCACTTTCCCATTATTTTCCTCTCTCACGGTGACTGAACTGATGCTTGACAGATTGATAGACGCGGGTCCTGTAATGACGTACTTCAGTCATAACCTGCAATGTCACTATGATCATGAAATATCAATAACAAGAATTGAGACTCCGACCCTCATCAACATTCAAGAAAAATAAGATCTCAATAAGATCAATAAACATCAATAAGCATCAACAGTCCATACACAACATACACATCCGTTTACAAATCATCTATTCTCATTTTTTACAATCTATGTAAAATTCTGTGTAAAAAGGTTCACATCTGTTCACATCGTTGTCCCAGCTTTTCTCATCTTTTTGTTGCACTTTTCAGCTCTCTTCAGCTCTCTAGTTCCCGGCTGCCAAGGCTTAGGACCCGCATTGTCGATACTCTCAGTATACCATGCAATTCCCAACTCTTGCTGGATCTTTTCATCAATACGTGTGCTGATTGTTGTCCAGTTGGTGTGTCAGCGACAACAGCGGTCGTGACTCCTGCATGCGGTTATGAGTCACCAGGCAGACCGGACACTGGACCAGGGGACCAGGGACTGACTTGACGATCACGAAGTGATCACGAAGTGACGAAGTGCACATTTTGGATCTGTCTGCTCTGCCCCACTTTGCTGGGAAAAAGGCAAAAGCAAAGCTGGAGACACAGCAGGTCAGGTGCAGACTTCGTCCAATTCGTCACTGTGGATCTGAGCTGCACATTTTGGTTGTGGCTCAAAAGTGAGGGGCCAATGGACCCACAAAATTGGTTATTCTCATAGTATGAAAATGCATTCAACTGTATTTAACATTATAAATTGATGTTAACCATCAATTTTTTGCAGATTTTGGTTCGAATGATTCTGAGCCATACCCATTTGGAGATCATTGGTGCATAGCTCGCACAGCGAGGTGTGCTTTAGTGGGCCGCAGATGGGCATGGCAACGGAGGGAAGATCCGTAGAGATATGCCATGGCCATGCACCAGCGGCAGAGCCAGGTGACAAACAGGATTTCAAAAGCGAAACAAAAGTGAAATATCATAAATATCTAGAAAGAATCTGGAAAGATCTTGAACCGGACGAAAATTGAGGAACAACCAAGGTGACAACTTCACCAATGTGACTAGACTGGAACTAGACATGACTTCATCTTTCTTGATCTTTTTGGCCTGTTTGGCATATGTGGCTCGCATGTCACAGATGTTACGGTTGGTTCACAGGGCTTCGAACCAGTGGCCGGTATTTGGAGGCCATGGAACGAGGCGTTGAACCCCGCCCCCCACTGCCACGGCAGTGCCACGGCAGTTGAAGATGGAGGCCACTCAGTTCACGCTACGCAGTCTACTCCAACCCGATAGAGAAACATCGAAGTCACAAATCAGTCTCTACATCGGTCTCTAAAAGGATCGAAGCAATCTACACGAATTCGAAGTAAATCGAAGGGTCACAAAGCCTCCACATATCACTTGCTTCTCTAGAACGGTCTGCACTGATGCTGGCTTGGACGAAACATGAGGGAAAACATGGGAAAAAATATCCTAGGACAAGAGACACTTGTCCAGATTCGCAACAAGAGAAAACATGCCATGAAATGACATAGAAAGGAGACAGTGGCAACCGTGGCAATCATGGTAACAAGTCCTTTAGTGAAGAAGACATTTACACCAGGATCAGAGACTAAACAATGAACATGCTGGAACTGGCTGAGGGAACAAGTTTCCCGGGAAAAGATGTGCCATGATGTGACGGATGAGCAAGGCTTGATGGAATCTAAACACAGCCATGTGGGCCATGTACATCAACTGATATCAGTTGTACCTGTCTCAATGGAGCTGCAACTGATGAAGGCTCTGCCAAAAGCAGGCATGCGGCCAGCTTGTGGCCTGAATTCTCTGCCAATTCAGCACGCTCTATGAATCTGGCAAATTGAGAAAAACACCGACGGAAACCAAGAGGAAAAACAGACCGTTCCTATCATCTACAATTTCTACACTATTTTTTGTATATTTGAATGCTGAATTGTTGGGAATTTGACCAAGTACCAATTCGGTCTTTTCTCAACTTTTCTCAACTTTTCTCAACTTTTCTCAACTTTTCTCAACTTTTCTCAACTTTCCTCAACTTTTCTCAACTTTTCTCAACTTTTCTCAACTTTCCTCAACTTTTCTCAACTTTTCTCAACTTTTCTCAACTTTTCTCAACTTTTCTCAACTTTTCTCAACTTTTCTCAACCTTTCTCAACTTTTCTCAACTTTTCTCAATTTTTTCATTTTTGTCCATTTTTTTCCTCCCCATATCTTTGTGTGGGGTTCTTGTTTTTTGTTGTGCATCTCCCGTCCGCCTGCGTCCGCCCCCCGTCCGCCACACACACAACTTACTCACACACAACTTACTGACACACAACTTACTCACACACAACTTACTCACACACACAACTTACTCACACACAACTTACCCACACACAACTTACTCACACACAACATACTCACACACAACTTACTCACACACAACTTACTCACACACAACTTACTCACACACAACTTACTCACACACAACTTACTCACACACAACTTACTCACACACAACTTACTCACACACAACTTACTCACACACAACTTACTCAAACACTACTTACCCACACACACACAACTTACCCACACACAACTTGACCACACACAACTTACCCACACACAACTTGCTCACACACACACAGCTTACTCACACACAACTTATTCACACACAACTTACACACACACACAACTTGACCACACACAACTTACCCACACACAACTTACTCACACACAACTTACTCACACACAACCTACTCACACACAACTTACTCACACACTACTTACCCACGCACAACTTACCCACACACAACTTACTCACACACAACTTCCCCACACACAAATTACTCAGAGACAACTTACTCACACACACAACTTACTCACACACAACTTATTCGCACACAACTTACCCACACACAACTTACTCACACACACAACTTACTCACACACAACATACTCACACACAACTTACTCACACACAACTTACCCACACGCAACTTACTCACACACAACTTACCCACACACAACTTGCTCACACACACAGCTTACTCACACACAACTTACTCACACACAACTTACTCACACACAACTTACCCACACACAACTTACTCACACACAACTTACTCACACACAACTTACCCACACACAACTTGCGGCGTTTTGTGTGGCCGGCGTGGCACTTGGTGACATGCACCTCGACTTTGTGTGGCAGGCGTGGCACTTGGAGACATCGACTTTGACTTTGTGTGGCAGGCGTGCGCTTTGGCACTGGGCTGGGTCCGGTGATGCGCTTGGGTTCGGATTGGCCGCCTGTGACGCCGCGGCGTTTTGTGTGGCAGGCGTGGCCTTTGGTGACATCGACCTTCACTTTGTGTGGCACGGGTGGCGCTTGGTGACATCGACCTCCACTTTGTGTCGCAGGCGTGGCACTTATGGCACTGGGCTGGGTCTGGTGACGCGCTTGGGTCCGGCTTGGTCGCATGTGACGCCGCGGCGTTTTGCGTGGCACGCGTGGCATTTGGTCACATCGACCTCCACTTTGTGTGGCAGGCGGCGGGCACTTGGTGACGTCGACCTCCATTTTGTGTGGCAGGCGTGGGTGGCACTTGGTGAAATGGACCTTCACTTTGTGTGGCAGCTCACACACAACTGTTTGCACACAACTCTCTCACACACAACTCTTTCACACACAACTTACTCACACACAACCCTTCCACACACAACTTTTCACACACCACTCACACACAACTTTTCACACACCACTCACACACACACAACTTAGTCACAAACAACTTAGTCACACACAACTTAGTCACACACACAACTTTGTCACACACACAACTTTGTCACACACAACTTGGTCACACACAACTTAGTCACACACACAACTTGCACCCACACCCACACCAACACCTTGCACACACACACAAACTTGCACACACACACACACAAACTTGCACACACACACACACAACTTGCACACACACACACACAAACACTCACACACACACAAACACCCACACGCACACACGCACACCCACACACACACACACATACATACATACATACATACATACATACATACATACATACATACATACATACATACATACATACACACACACACACACATACATACATACATACATACATACATACATACATACATACATACATACATTACATACATTACATACATTACATACATTACATACATTACATACATTA
>BGPT01000470.1:80863-101677 GCA_003297045.1 Symbiodinium sp. clade C Y103 | reverse complement strand
GCATACATGCATACATGCATACATGCATACATGCATACATGCATACATACATACATACATACATACATACATACATACATACATACATACATACATACAGACACACACTCACTCACACACGCACACTCACACTCACACACACACACACTTGCACACACACACACACACATACTCACACGCAACTTACTTGCACACAACTCTTCCATTCACAGCTCTCTCACACTCTCACACACACAACTCTTTCACACACAGCTCTTTCACAAACATATCTTTCGTCACACACAACTCTTTCACACACAATTCTTTCACGCACGACTCCTTCACACAATCTGTCTTCCACCATCCCCTTTCTCTTCCCTGCCTTTCCCATCCCTTGGAAGAAATTGTGTGGGGTTATCCGGTCCTTTAATTCTCAAATCCTTTTTTCCCTTCCTTTGGACATTGCCAGGTTCTTTGGGATGGAATCGGCAACAGTCATGGCTGCCCTTGCGAAGTTGCGCCACAGCTGGAGTCCGGACGCATTGAAAACAACGCATTGCGAAACAGGCAGCGATGCGCAGTGAAGCTCGAACGCAAGACATCGCAAGACATCGCAAGACCATCTTCTCTGCAAAAACTGCATCAAAAGTCTGAATCCTATAAAGTCTGAAGCCTATAGGCCCTATGTTCACTCCATCCCTTGCAGCAAGATCAAACAAGCATGTACCATGAAACACCTTTGCAGTGGAACGAACTCTCTGAAATTACCTGAGTAATTATCTCTGAAACAATTACCATACTGCAAAGTTTTCGAGAGCTTGGTTCCTAGATTCCCCAAAATTCGTCAAATTCCCAGCTCAGCTCAGAGTTCCGTGTGCGCTTTCGAGCTTCTTCTGGCCAGTTGAACGGCCAAGCAGTGCTGAGCTCTGTTTGCGGCAAGGGAACACCGGGGAAGCAACGTACGGACATCTGTCACATGATGTCACATGATGTCATCATGATGTCTAATGTTGTGAACAAAGGAAGAACTCTTCCACATTGTGTGACTTTTGATTCATATGATCTTTGATTCCCCCAGAACATGTCGCCAAACTGAGCCCGTTGTGGGCGTCTTTCAGTCTTTCAGCCTTTCGGCCCGTGCCAGAGTGTGCCATCGTGACAGCACCAGCACAACTGTACCTTTCAGATCCTTTAGGATTTTCTTCTGTCAGTCTGAACCGGCCGTCACAGCCAGTGTCCATGACTTTGGAACTCAGCCAGCACATGAGTCACAGATCAAAGATCACGGCCCGAATCACGACCCGAATCACGACATATTATCAATACTATGGCCCGAATCATAGCGAGTGAAAATGGTGTGCCACAACAAAATACAAAAAACTACAAAACACAGATGCAAAATGATGCAAATGCCAGAAATGGTGCGGCAATGGTACGGTATATTGCAGTGCTGAGCTTCCCGCCACGGCGAAGCGGTCCACCATCTCTGTTTGCGGCGAAGGACGACCTGGGAGAGACGACACGCTAACAACAGGACCAACGTCACTTTAGGATACTCTAGGGACAGACTTTTGAAACAAACTCGGAGAACTTGGAGCCAGAAAAAGGTGGAATTGTGTAACAATAGCCTTGAAACACAGGGAAGAAAGAGTGACAATGTTCTTTTATCTGTAGAAACAGTTGCAAACTTGCTGATCCCACACCAGTTTTACCGGTCTAAACCAATTCCGTCTGAAAAAGAATCAATGAGTGAAAAAATCAATTCAAACAACGTCACCAAAAGATCCTACAGAGAATTGGAGGGTGTCGTTTCAAGCCTACTTTGAATTTGGTCAAGAATCATCGTGCTCTCTAAATCTCCCTGCGCGTTGACACGGAGCTTTTGGCATGATTTTCTCTGAGGCTCGAGCAAAGGTTTGAAAGAGGGCCTTAGCACAGCAGCATAGCAGCATAGCGTCAACATGCATCAACATGCATCAACCCTATCATGTCGTATCAGCCCGTTCCGTTTCAATGCGGAATATGGTGAGCAACGCGGCTGAACGGGTGAACCAACTGATCCCAGGCTGTGAGCTGCTCAGTCTGAGAGCGCAACTTGACACTCTTTCCGCCTTTCAGCTGCCGCGGTGGCAACATCAATGTCTTCACCTGGCCACACTACGAATCGCAGCACAGCGGCGAATGATGGCGAATGGGTGTTTTTTGTCCGACTACATCCGAATCCGGCTGGATATTTTCTTAAATCTTTCTATCCTCTTCAACTCTAACAAATTCAACAACTCTTGTACCAACATGGTGTTCTAAAGGCGTTCTACAGGTGTTTTACGCGTTCAGCTCGTTCAACTTTTCCAGGCACATTGGGTGGGTTCATGTGGGTTCTCCGGATGGGTTCTCCGGCTTCTCCGGTCACGGCTCACCGTATCTCACTGAAGACCTCACTGAAGACCTCACGTATCTCAAGCAGTGCAGAGCACGTGAAGACTCAGACCTCACCTCCTTCTCCATGAGCACGTGAAGACTCTGTCGGAGGCTGCGGAAGAGGTGAAGACAGACCTGACGACCGCATCGGACTCACCGGACTCACCGGACTCGGAGAAGGACATCTGAAAAAAAACAAGGCACCGGACGAACTTGTCACAACTTGTGACACAACTTGTCACAACAAATTTCAACAAATTTCAACAAACCGACTGTCACAGCCTGTCTCTGAGCTCTGATTCAGTTGACCACGTTTCGTGCATTTCGCGCATTTCTTTCATAAGGTTCTGTATCTGGGACATCGTCGTATTTCTCCTTTTCTCTTTCTTCGTCACCTTCTTGGCTGACAGGAAGAGCTCCCAGAGCACGTGTGCCTGCCACGCAACGAGTCATCCGATTGCTAGCGGGACAGCAAGAGCGACAAGTGCGACAAACACAGCAAACACGACAAAACCCGCATGCGGAGTTTTTCCTCTACTTTTTTGTTTTGAAAGGCTTTGGCAGGTTTTACGGGGTTAGGGGTGTCAATCTCTTCTGAATCCATTTCCACACCCAGGGTTGCTCCCACCCCGAGTACGTGGGAAATGCAAATTTGCCGGTGCCGAGCGTGGTCGTTAACAGTGGCAGTTCACAGTCGATGGTGCGGCTCGGTTGCAGCGCTGAGGCCATTTTCGCCCAGGACGGGTCGCCAGTGCCACAACTGGGCCACGGCCAAGTTAGCTGAGGCCATCGTGGGCCATCGTTGCAAAGGGATGGATTTGAAGTTTCCATGGTCCCGGATGGATTTCCCACTTCGATGTAGCCACCGATTCAACTCTTTGCAATCAGTTCGCCGAATGGAGCCGACATCAGGACTCTGTTGTCAGTCTTGTCACTGCTTGTCATCGCTTGTTGGGAGTTGCTGCCCATCTTCATGTTGATGCCACCCTTTGGCAATCCAACATAGCTATGGAAAATGGCCCAATTGTTCGATGATTCATAAATAAAACAAAGATTTTCTATAGCTATGTTAAGTTCAGATTATCAGAGGGAAAATGAAGGAAGGAATGATGTTCCTTCCCAAGCGAGGGTACAGTGTCAGAATGGAACAACAAACCTCTTTGACTTGCCAAAAAGCACACTCTGGTAGATAAACGTAGCTATCATCTTATATGGATTTGGCAAGTTATTTTCCACGTTTGGTACACTGTAGAATGGTAAAGTGGAGGTACAGTAAAAAAAAAAAGATAGCTATCTTAGCAGCGTCCTTGTGTGATAAATAATGTATGTGATACGTGCGATGGAAAGAAAAGCGATAGCCATGTTAGTGGGCTTCCTTCCATGTTGGAAACCTTGACTGCTGTAAAATGAGAGCCATGTTAATGGGGGTCCAGAAAAATAAATGGTACGATCCATCATCCCTGGGAGAATCCCGGGGGAGCCCTAGGAAGTCCGAGGAACCCTGGACAACATCCCCCCTCCGAACACATGTTCAAAGATAAATTGCTGTCATTATAAGACGTTACAAATGCTTCAATTGGACAGACACAGCCTATTTTACGGTCCTGCTCACCCACAGCATCTTCCTTTTGAAAAAACACAATTTTCACGATCATTTTTCCTTGATCAATTTCAATAGGAGATCTCTATTCAAAAATGCACTTTTTGGGACCGATTTTGCCCACATTCTCTCAGCAAGCAAAGCGAAGGACTTTCACACTTCCCAGTAGCAATGTTAGGGTAGGATGTGTCCTGTCCACCCACAGAATAATTCACTTCCACAAAAAAAATCCTTTTTCTTTCGTCGATGCCAATAGGAGTCCTCTAACCAAAAAGCACTCTTGGGGCTGGATTTCCCGGGCGCTCTTTTACGTATTTTTGTCCACATTCCATCACCTATCAAGACGCAGGACTTTTGCAGTACTTAGTCTGTGTCCTGTCCACCCACAGAACCCCTCACTTCCACAAAAAAATGCTTGTTCTGATTCCTCGTCCTTGATCGATTTCAATAAAAGACCTTTATTCAAAAATGCACTTTTGGATCTCTTGGGGGCTGGATTTGCCTGTGCACCCTTTTAGGTACTTTTGCTCACATTCCATCAGCTAGCAAAACGAAGGACTTCGCAGTAGTTTTGTCAATCTGTGTCCTGTCCACCCACAGCACCCCCTTCTAACATGGATATCCATCATGAGATATACAATATGTAACATTGGATGTGGCACTGGCCACGTTAGCTAACTCAGATTGCGTATGAACAGTGTGCAAAAAATATGATCAATTTATGGTTTGAGCTACAAAAAAATTGGAGCAGGGGACGATAGCTATGTTAGGTACTGCTAATTTTGGCAAATAGATATGTTAGTGGCCTTCCTTCTAATGTCGGAAACTTGCTTGCTGTAAAATGATAGCTATATTAGCGGCCTCGGAAACCTTCCTTGGTGCAAAATGATAGCAAGCTGTCAGTGGACTCCCTTCTAGGTCAAAAACCCTGACTGGGGTAAAATCATAGCTATGTTCGTGGGCTTCTTTGTAGTAAGGCAGCCCATACTGCCAACACCAATCAACACCAATCAACACAGTAACAGTAACCCTCAACACCATACTCCTATTCTCTCCTATTTTGTGGCAGTCTCATTCATACTCTGTATTTACCTGTTCCCATCCTTCGTTTGAGCTTTACCTGCTCCCATTGTTGTCTGCACTGAAAGCTTTAGGACCTTGGGATCAACTCCACAGAACTCCACAGAACTCCCCAGATCTCTGCACCGTCTGCACCTTTGGGCCCTCCTCCACAACAGCTAAAGTGCTGAAAGCCTCAGAGGTCCAAGCTCCAGAGCAATGAACTTCACACATCTTCACACTTCCCCGGTGAAATTTTGTCGAAAAACATGAACTTTGAAAAATGTGTGAGCCAAGTATAGCGGCAGCGAAGCGAGCTCAAAGCGAGCTCAATTGATCTCCAACCAGAAGGTGTTTGAACATGTTTGAACACGCGCGAAATGCCATGAGCGTTGCGCACCAACAGCACGTTTTCCCAAGTCGCCCGGCTTTGGTTCGGCGGTCGCGTCCCAAAGCTCCCTCCTAAGGCCCAGAATGAGAATATGTGAGAATTCTCCACAAGTAGAAATTTAGACATTCAAAGATGGATCTTGAGCGACTTTATGGGAGTTAGATGGAGTTAGTATCATGCACATTTGAAGGTCCTATGTTTCCGTTGGATCTGAAAAGCGAACAGCTGTTTAGGAGAGCAGGTTGCAAAACATGTCCACACAATTCCACACATATCAGATCTGCATTGCTTCCGAACTACATTTAAAGAAACAACAAGAATCAACAAGAGTTTCGACAATTGAACATTTCCAGCCGTTGCATGTTTGCCGCTCCTGATCCTGCAAACACATTGGGAGCGCTTGAACAGGGCTTTTTGAACAGGTCTCGTGCTATCGGCTATCCGCGACTATCCGCTATCCCGAATCCGAGTAAAACAATGGTGTCGGGACAAGTGGCGTCGAGTCCATTTCGTGCAAAATGAATTTGAACATATCCACAGATATCCACAGTATCTTGATGCATCTTCAATGATCTAATGATCTAATGATTCTAATGTTACCAATGAAATCTGTCAACTCCATGGCCAGCATCTGCGAAGCACATCAATATCTCCCTGAGCCAAAAGATGGGCGATGGCGATGTATGGCGATGTTACGATGTTGACAATTTGATAATGTAAGATTGCTTGTTGCACCCATTGTCTTCTGGTCTTCCCGGTCCCCGCAAATAGCTTGGGGCAAGTGGCCATCATCATTTGGAAGGCAATTTGCAACAGATATCAGTTTCACAACATTTAAGAAACTTAAGAGAAGAAAACGGAAGAGCCTTCTTTGCACCAAACGCCACTTTTCAGATCTCTGCAAGCGTTTCTTTTTCCATCTTGTCCGACTCTCGACTTGGCCCCTCCAATCTGCACCTGCATCTTTTTCCGTCGTAATTTCTTGTCATTTCTTGTCGATCGTTGATTGATCCTCACATGAGACCAAATGCCTAGTCATCTTTGTCTGCGTTGTTGCATACTTCTTTTTAGCCAAACAGAACACGTGTTCACGGGTCCAGCTGGAATGATTTCATTCAATTGAGTCCGTCTGTGTTGAGCCTAAGGATGGGTCCTTGCTCTAAATCTGTCACGTAGAACAGGATGAACAGGATCACTTGTGAATAACTTGGATAACTTGCGTTATCTTGCGTTTGCAGGCAGAAACATCCGTTTCTGCGTGTGCTCAGCCGGATCTTAGCGGGTGAAGCCGCCACCGCCTTAGAGACATGGTTGAGATGTTCCATGATGTTCTTGTTGTGGTAAATAATGATAAAATGATGAATATAGCCAAAAGGGATGTAGGGCCGGGCCAAGAGTGTTGGAAATTTAAGTATTAAATTTGGCCCACTCTGATTGACGCTGAGAGGGGATTAAGATGCTCGCCATGAAATGCCAAGTTGGTTGTTCCTGGTCTCTGGGGCAAAGCCTGAGATGCAGGAAAGACGCCACCACTTTGTCTCTGGAGATGTCCAAATACGAAAAAGAACAGAATTATACAGAATTGACATCATCTAACATCCTGACACCACGACATGGGAACCAGTCACTGTTCCATGTTCTCAGCTGTTCTCAGCTCCGCCTTTAATTTATCCGACCTGCTTTGACCAAGGCCATGGTTCTCAGAAACTGGGATGGCTCAGAGCTGAGAGCCCTGCTGGCAGCTCTTTCTCCTCTCGATCTTTGAAGAAGATCTGCAAAATCAAGCCAGAACTAAATCAAGCTCTGCGTGTCTCTGGATCTGAACGTAAATCTGGCGAAGGCACATATACATATACTACGTATACATAGCGTCTACCAAGACATGCCAAATGTAAATCCCTGTTTGTTTGTTTCAAATGGTCTTCAAATTGCTTCCATCCGCCTGCATTGTAAAGACCTTCCTTTGTGGATCCCAGCTGGTGAAGAACTTGTTTTCGTTCTTGTCGATCTCCATGTTGGGCACCTGCGGCGCTGCTGCAAACAATGAAAATTGGGAGAACGGTAGCGGAAAACTGACCGAAGACATGTTTCGCAAGATCTGACCGAAGATTTGCATGATTTGCCCTTAGATGCCCTTATACATGGCAATGACATGGGGCGTTGCAGGGGCAGTTGCAGGGATGACTATGGCAGGATACAAGTACCCTGAAGGCGTACTTAAAACTGACCTTGAAGGCGATGGTTTCGTACGGCTCGCAGGCGGTGAGCAGGTACTGGAATTTGGACTGGCAAGCTGAGATGGAGCTGAGGACAGCTGAAGGGATTGCTAGTTGTTGCATGCTGTTGCTACATAGAGCTGTGACTATGGCATGCTGTGGCATTTGAAATTCTGTTGCTACTTCTGTACTCTTTAAATGCTGAATTTGTTGGCAACTTGTTCTGTTGCTACTCTTGTACTCAACCTGTGCTCCATCGTGCCTCTGGCGGCTCCACCTGAAAGGTGCGCTCGTGAAAAGTGCGCCAGAATGAAGCGAGTGCCGTAGGAAAGCTTCACTTTTGGCTAGGCATAGGACCTTCTGCTCGTAGGCAGACATGAAGCGATATCGAGGCTTGATCCTGTCCAGAGCCTCAGAGGATCTCAAAGGAATCCAAGGTATACTCAAGGTGACACAAAACACATCAAAAACGCATCAAGAACGCATCAACAGACTCCGTATGCTCCGTTTTTCCTCCCTGGAAAAGGTGATCTTTGGTGTGTAATCCTTCGGATTTGGTGTGAGAACTTTTCAATCCTTCGGACCGCGCCTCAGGATATTCGATCTCAAAAAGCAAGGCCTTCTGCTGTGAGTCTGGATCTCTCTCCTGGAAACGTTGAAGGTACAGGTGGGATCAGGTGGGATCAGGTGGGATCAGGTGGGATCAGGTGGGATCAAGTGGGGACACAAAACATGACTCATGACCCACGTCAGGTGGGTCACTGCATCAATGTCACATTCTCCTCTACATTTGTGGCTAGTCTAGCAAGGACATGTACTGCAGCAGTGAAAAACCTCATAGCGACACAATCAGAGTTTTGGGGATTCATCTCAGTATCAATCATTACACTTATGGACCCCCAATGCAGCTGTAAGTTTTCGGTAAAGTTTACATTGCCAGGATTTGGGATTCCAGTGTCTCATCACTTCTGACCAGGGATCCAGGATTCAGGTATCACAAGCAGAACTGCATCGACTGTCCTTGGTCACTCGGTAACCTGGCCTTCCGATCTTCACTGTCTTCCGTGGACCTGCGGAGCTTCAGGAACCAAGCCACGAAAATAGATGAACATGCAAAAAGCATGAAAGCAGAGTCAAAATATGTGAAAATTGTCAAATGAGTCAAATGCCACAATGTGTTGGTTATGGGGCCGCGATGCATGGCGTTTGACCTCTGGAAGCACGCCTGAAGATGTTTGCGGCTGAGGCTGAATCGTTGCATCCTGGTAAGCTCACAGCCCAGAAGGGCAAGAAATGATTCCAAACTCAATAAATCCAAGAAATTTTGTTCAAAAAGGTTCCATGACTGGTTTTTGCCGCAGTTTGTATGCTGCACCACCGGTCTTGCCTGCTTCTCTCGTGCTGCTCGTCTACAAAGATTGATCTGATGCTTCTTGCCCTGGGTGTGCGCCAGGTAACTTCCTGAAAGAATCGGTTTCAAACATTCCAGGCATTTCCAAACGCATCAAACCGCTTGACGAAAGAAAATCTTGAAACCGTTTCAAACACGAAAACGAAAGAAGTGAAACGAAGTGGTCAGTAGTGATGGTGGTTTGAGCAGGTTGAACATCGTGAGTTGACCAACAAAATTGAACCACTCTACAAAGCTTCGCTGTCCTTCATTGGTGTGAAGGGTCAGGCATAGCTTACATTCATAGCTGCCAAGGTGATTTCGCAAGAAGTATGGATCCTGGAAACACTTCAGCAGCAAATGCCGGCTCACTTCCTGTAAATCTCAAAGAAACAGCCCACTGCGGGTTTTCAATAATCCTTCTGGCTTTGCTGTCGTGCTCTTGTCATCCAAAAGCAAAATAATGCAAAGACCTCTGAGAACTCTGAATGGAATCAGAATTTGGACCGTCTCTGATTGTTTCTTTAATTTTTTCTGTATCCCATGTTTATCCCATGTTCTGATGTGTTCCGTGTGTTTTGCATCGTTTTGCGCTGTGTCCTTGGAGAGATCGATCGTTTCCAGGGCAAGCTTTCGTAGTCGCTCACGCCTTTGGCAGTTCGTGCTCAGTTTGGGCTCGGTTTGCCGTGTCAGCGACAGCATCTTCAAACTGTGCATCTTTTTCACACTCTGCATTTGACAAATTTCATAATAGACATAGATCATACATTTCTTTGACAAATCCAAACCTGTCTGCGGCAATCTCCTGGTCTGTAGCGGGACCTACCAGCTTGTCAGCCGATGTCAGTTCAACGAAGACAAGCATGCTTGTTAACAGGTGTCTGAACATTAAACAAGCGTGTGATCACACCGCAACATCTTTCTCCCAGTCTTCTCAATTTGACTCTGTCCAATTCTTTACCAAACCGGAGCGTCAACATATATCAAAGTCGTCTAATGATTCAAATGTGTATTCAAATATTTCTCTTCAAATGTCATGAAACAACGGCACTAAACAAAGCACATCGAAGCACACTTTATGAAGCATAGCACGGCAGCACCTGCTGTGCCGAACTTGTGACCGACACGGTTCTGGAAATCCATGGCTGCTTCAGAGGCTGCTTGGGGTTGACTGCCCTCGACGGAGTCAGCTCAAAAGGTCCTTGGAGCATCTTAGAGCGACCAAAATATCGTCGTTTGAAACATGGAGCGAATGGAACAGCGCTTCTTTCGCATCAAACAACGCCAACAAAGCAGCGCACTCAAGCAAGTATTCGCAAAGTCTACGGAAATCTGGATAGCAGAATTAACATGAAAATCACAAGATAGGTACAGTAAAATTTAGTTTTTGGGGATTCGTTTGCCTTCGGCCAAGTCGCGTCTTCCGTTGACGACTCGTGGCTGAGCTGAACCAAAACATCGCAGCACCACATCAATCAAGACTTGAGAGCAAGCCGTGTAGAACAAAGGGTATGAAAGGTATGTAGGTGTCAGAGTTGTGATAGTGCAGGTGATGAAAGGGATAGCACAACTTTCTTGGGGTGATCCCTGCCAGGATCGAGCAAACAATTTGTGGTTACAGGGAGGTGCAACATTCGTTGCATGTATTTGATGTGGATGAGACTCGAACAAAATACAAAGACAGTGATGACGACAATGGTGGTGATGATTACGACGATGAGGGTGAGGGCTAATGATGAAGGCTATCATCTATACACAGTAATGCCCCCAGAACGAAGCCATGCATGCAAGGAAACGCCCAGAAAATTGACCAAGGACAAAAACCTGAAAACTATAAGAGAAAAATGTATGGAATGTATGCAATGTATGGAATGTATGGACACAGTGGGATTGAACCGTCATTTCGGAACCGCCGAAAAAAAATCGAATAGTTGCCAAAAGTCCAGCCTTTGCCCTTCACCACCCTGAGAAGGAAAAGGCAGTTAAACACGAAAAACTCTGGAAGCGGATGCTATGTTTCCTCACATAAACAAAAAAAACGAATTTCAACTCTGTCGACATGTGCAACTCAGCAGGTCGCATGGTTTCATGCTCATGGTCACATTGCTGAATGATGACAAGTAACAAATTGATAGTTACACAACATTGTTGGAACATGGATTAGTCATAGAGGGTATATTTACCAAAGAACTGTCATCGCATCTGCAGGCCGAGACAAGCTTCCTTTTTACAGCTGCGGACCCGTCCAGTCGCCAGCCTGCAACTCACCGCAAGTCTGTTTCTTTTGTTCTGCTTGGATTACCTGGTGTTTTTTTGTTTCGCACCACACGATAATATTGGTTCCGACCTGTGTGGAATTTGACAAAAAAAACAGATTCAGTCTCTTCAGTCTCAGTGGAGGCCACTGTGGGGTCGTTTTGACATCCGACGGAAGTGATCGGGTCTAGGTCGGGTCTAGGCCAGGCCTGTAGAGCTGCAGCCAGGCCCTGACCGGTGCTGTCACCGAGGCTGTCGTCCGTGCTTCAAAAACATTAAAAGTTCGTCAGAAAGCGATTCGGTGCATGCTGACAACTTTCTTGAAGATAGCTGGCCAAAATGAAAAACATACGATTTTTAATGGTAATGTATTATATAATTGCGAAGAGGTCATGTCCACCAAGGAGGCCAAGGAGATGGTCGTACGATGTTTGCCGATCCTTTGACCAAGGAGACCCGCGCAGATCTCTTGAGACATGTGTTGAAAACGGGCCAGTGGGCCATCCTGGAAGAAGGCTCAGCGCTCCAGCGCAAGCTTTTGGAGCGGACATCTCAAAATGAGATTCAATCTTTTTTTAAAGTCTGACCAAAAGAAAATGTGGTCGGTGCGAAGAGGGCATGTCCACCATTGGTCATGACTCATATCTATTTCCACCTCGCCCAGTGGCTCAAGGGGATCAAGCCAACGTGCGCTGCGCCAGGAAGAGAAATAGGTGCGATCGGCTTTCGCCTCCTCGGTGAATCAGGCCAATCCGAAGGTTCCAGCAGAGTGCCATGGGTCAGATCAGATCCATGGTCTGAAGGACGGCAACGGGCCACTCAGGTTCGACCCCCGGCCTCCAAGGAATTTTCTCATTTTCTCCATGGGTCTACCACCAAGTTTTCATGGCGGTGCTACTCAAAAGTCTATATGTGAAGCAGCCAGAGACGAGCAGGAGCGGACCACGGCTGGCCCACCTCCTGAATGGGATGGCTCCAGCAGTGAGTTCAAGGATTGCAAGATCAAAGCTCGGATCTGGCCTAAAAGGGCCCCTGGGAAGACCTGGAATTTTTAGCCAATGATGATGCCTGGATGTCAGACCCTGACAATGGTAACAAATTGATCAATCATGGATACTAGAGAGTTTATGGTGAAGAAAAACGTGAGTCAATGTTGCCAGCATGTGCCAGAATCACGTTCCATCTGAAACGTCAGAAGGGAGAAACAGCTAGTGCCTTCATGACGCGTTGGGACTCTGCAGACCGCAAGATCCGTGAACACCGTGTTTGATTGCCCCAAGATTACTTGGGATTTCTGATGGTGAACTCTCTGCAGTTGGACCCCGAGAAGACCAAGCTGTTGCTCAATTACACGAAGGGTTCTTTGCACATGGCTGACGTGAAGGAATGGCTTCGTGTTCATGAGACTGACTTGGACATGAGCAACATTGGCAATGACCGGAAGAAAACATCCATCAACTACGTGGCGGACCCTGAAGGTCCCAAGGAGATACAGTTGGTCGATATTGCTCACACCGACGAGATTGATGAGAATGACATCACAGACCTTCTTCTGACCCAGAAGAGCCCGATGAGAACCCCAACGACATGGTGACTTTGACTGAATCCGAGACAAAGGACATCCTTTTGACCATGGTCAAGGACTACAGGGGCAAGGGCAAGGGTCGCAACTACTCCTCTGCCCTCAAGGCTAAGAAGAATGAATATCTGGCCAGAGGCTTTGGTGCTGGTCGTGATGGACTTCTTCGTCCAGGTACTTATGAAGTTCCATCTCAGAGCGCAAGAAAAGAACCAAATTTAACTCCTGTGGGGTCACCGGACACTGGGCCCGTGAGTGCCCGAATCGCACCAAACGAGGATCTGATGCCACCAACAAGCCAGACAACTACAAGCCGAAGCCCAAGGAAGTGAACTTCTTGACGCCCTTCACTGGTTTTGCTGAGAGTGAATTTTTCTATTTGGAGGCCGATGCCAATGGCAGCAGCAGTTGTCCTGCCGCTGATGATCACCAGTTTGGACCTGCCAGTCGAATTTTTGTGGCGCGGCCGACTCCATTTCCATGTTTATTCACATTGTGGACATGACAACTATATTGGATGATCATGGTTTTAGGCCTTTTAGGCATGCGGCTGATACGCCGCCCTTGGAAGGGTTGCAAAATTTGACATGTGCCATTTGCGATCCTGTGGAAGGGTTGCAAATTTCAAAAATGAGGCTTGCGAAAATGGGGGGTTAGGAATTCATCTTCGGAGGTTCGGAGGTGAAAATCTTTGGGTGGGGGGGGGCATGTGAACGTTCTTGTAAGATGTCGTTGTACGCAGTGGAAGTGGATGCTACATTGAAGATCTTGGGGTTGGGGTGGGGGGGGGACATGTTAATGTTCTTGTAAGATGTCGTTGTACGCAGTGGATGCTACGTTGAAGATCTTGGGGTGGGGGGGGGGACATGTGAACGTTCTTGTAAGATGTCGTTGTACGCAGTGGATGCTACGTTGAAGATCTTGGGGTTGGGGTGAGGGGGGAGGGACATGTTAACGTTCTTGTAAGATGTCGTTGTACGCAGTGGATGCTACGTTGAAAATCTTGGGGTTGGGGTGGGGGGGGGGACATGTTTGCTCTGATGCTTCCAGGAACGAACAAATCAAAGATCATAGCAAGTTGGCACGTGAATCTAAAAAAATCATGAAATCCTAATATTTTTTTTTGACCCTCGAAGACTAAAATCGCAATACCTCCCAAGCGAAATGGCCATTTTTGATCTTGAGTCACACGCCTGCCACGCGAAATTGATTCTCAAATTGACGTCATTTTTTGACGTGTCCCACAAATACCAGTGTTTTTTTGCTTTCGCTCTAAAAGTGAGATTTCAAAATTCGTCGCCCTTACAAGGGCGGCGAATCAACCGGTTGCCTTGTGCAACTATTGACACTGGATGTCAACGCATGGCGATTGGACTTAACACTCCGAACTTCAAGAATCTCAACCTGCAGTTTTGCCAATCACATTTTGCAATGAAACACATCAGTTTCGCAGTGTTCATCGTGTCTCATGCACAACACGCTTAGCATGTATTCCACGCAGTCTTGGGCCACGTGGTTGCATTCTTCGTCCTGCTCTTTTTGAAGATGACAGTTCGGATGCTCCATTTTTGCTGTCTTTGTAAAACATTGCCACGCAATTTTGACTGAGTCGAAAGGTTTATCATTGGTCTCTCAGAAGTTTGTTTTCGGGGTGGATTGTCATTTGGGGCCAACTGGAGCACTACGTATTCCAATTCCACAATTTTCCGAGTCAATGGTGCAATTTTTGAGACACCATCGACTCCCAGGTCTATGCCATCGACTCCCAAAGATGTGATGCCTCCTACTCCGGATCGGCGACTGGCAAACATGTGGGACATTCAGGCAACTTGGACGTGTCTCGCGAAGCCCCTCAGTGCCACCGAAAACAAGATGCAACACTGTGGATTTCCAAGACGGAGCGCGATCCGGATCACCTGTACTGGAAAATAGCGGTCGGGAGAGGCGACAGCAATGCAGCTTTTTCCAATGGCTTCCCAGCCACTGCGCCCCGACCTACAGAAATACGCCAACATGGAGTACTTGATGATCAACTTTACGATGTAGCCGCCGCGCAATCGACGTCACATCCAAAAGGGCCGCAGCAAGCAGCGCAGTGCAAGCTGGGCCTAAGTGAATTCACAAGCAAACCTCAGGAGCCAGGTGGGCATGACCGGTCAGCCAACCACGCGTCCCAGGGGTGAAAGCAGAGGTCATAAAGGGACCAGTACAGGGGTCAACCAACTTGTACTTTGGGGGAACGCGCCCAACTGTGCAATTCCCAATCCAAACAAGACATGTTTCTCACCGTAACGATGGTGCCAAATGGCACTTTGGACCTTTTCTAACCAAGACCGAATCTCAATCACCTTAGTATCATCCTTAGTAGCCGAGCCCAACCGAGCCAAAAAGGGGTGGGGAGGAATGGGGAGGGAAGAGGGCCCACAAGGATATTCCCAAGCAAGTTGTTGGAAGGGCCCAAAACATCGATCCGAAAAAGGGTCCCGATGTTCGAACAAACCAGGGGTAGCACCCAAGGCGTTCAGGGGTCTTCGAAATGATGCTACGATCATCAACATATAGGGTGGTATGGGAAGTTCCTACCGGAACGTTTTGTTGAACCCATATCCGCTTAAAACCCACAGCGACATGGTCACTGGTCCAAAAGGATCTCCTTGAGGCTGCACAGAAGTCAGTAGGGATTCTTTATGAACTTGCTGTTTCCAACACATGAAACCGGTTTGCTTCTTCGAAACCTGGGAAAGAAAACTCTTTAATATTAACTTTCGTAATTCCCGTTCATATTAAGGATCAAACATCTTGTTTTCACCTTGTTTTTAAGGTTGAAATTTAGGAAGTTGTTGGGGCCTTTCGGTGGTGCGTGTCAACAACTTGTTTGATGTAACAAGTTGTGTGTGTGTGTATGTGCTTGATCTTGATTTTAAAATACAGGGTTTGAAACTAAGAAGTTGTTGTTGGGGGCTATTGGAGGGAGACAACAATTTTTAAGATTTCGATCACACAGCTGCTGTCGTTTATCCACTATCAAAATTTGCTGTTTTGCAGTTCATCATCCCACGCTGGCATCCCAGAGAGGCTGGCAGCAAAAACACGTTGCAAAATCCAATACGTAAAAGGACTGTGAAACTAAAAAACAAACTGGCCATACCTGGCCACAAAGTTTTCAACATTGTTTAACTGTGGTCCTTGGCAAGTTCGTCAGAAGTACATGAGGAGTTCGTCAAGTTCGTCAAAAGTTCGTCAGAAGTTGGTCAAAAGCTCATCAGAAGTTCGTCAATTTTGCCAACAGTTCCAAAAGTTCGCCATAAGTACGTCAAGTTCATCAGAAGTTTGTCAGAAGTTCGTCGGGAGTTCGTCAGGAGTTCGTCAAGTTCGTCAGATCTCGAGGTTTGTCAGAAGTTCGTCAAGTTCGTCGGAGGTTTGTCGGGTTCGTTGATTGTGCTGAAACATGTGGTGAAAACAACTTTTTTGTTGCAAAATAAGGCAAAAACAACTTATTTGTTGGATTTTGAGGGTGAAAACAATTTATTTTGTTTTGAAGATGTGACATTTGACAAACTTCTGACGAACTTGACGAACTCCTGACGAACTTCTGAGGAACTTGACGAACTTTCGACGAACTTCTGACAAACTTCTTATGGACTTGACGAATTTCTGACGAACTTGACGAACTTCTGAGGAACGTCAACGACTTCCTGGCGAACTTCCTGACGAACTCCTGACGAACCTTTGCAACTTCTTGACGAAATATATCAAAGATTTGCATGGATGATTTGAACGAATTTGTAATCTTAAGACGAACCTCACAATCTTCAAGATGGTCATGAGAAATTTGACAAACATTATGAACTTATGGAACCTTAGCGTCAGCATGACGTATAAACGATTTAGGTGATTATGCCGATGTTGATCAGCTTGATATCACCTTAAATCTGGGCAAACCTCAAAAGGACTTACTGCTCCTTAAGATTTTCATTTATAAAATCTATATTTTTCAGTGGGTCACCCTAAGTTCTCACCACATCAGATCATCTGGACGGGCAAATGGTCTCGACAAGATATTGATGTCTTAAATTCTCGAAACAGGCAAAACACCGNTGGGTCACCCTAAGTTCTCACCACATCAGATCATCTGGACGGGCAAATGGTCTCGACAAGATATTGATGTCTTAAATTCTCGAAACAGGCAAAACACCGAAGTATGAAAGTTAACACTCTTCAATGCAGGAAGCGATTTCTGGGCCAAGAGAAGTTAACGGTGACCTGACAGTCTAAGCAATCGAAGGCTTTCGTAAAATCAAGACCAACAAGATAACCATGGTCATGGAAGCGTTGAAACATGGTCACGAAGTGAACGTACAGGTCCTTTTTGGACAAAAAAGCAACAGCAGGGGGAAACACCTGCCGGGCCCAAGCATTAAAAGGACGGCTGTGGGTGATGGTGCTGCACCAGAGTCGCCAAAACGCATTCATGACAGTGATGGGGTGACAATCTTCAGGGGAGATACACCCATTTGTAATTTTATTTCCGTTAGGGATACAAACCATTTTGGATTGAAGAAATTGGGTGGGGACCTCATTTTGGAAATCCCGTCTTTGAATGAGTCAGCCACCAGGTCAAACGCTTGGAGGGGTAAAAATTTCAATTCCTGAGAATGCCAGTTATCACAGCCAGCAGACCCTTTACATTTTTGGGCGCAATTTTGGAGGTCAATGCCAGAAGGCAAATGGACAGCAAAATCCGGACCGTTCGGGTCGACCCTTCCAAAATCGCGGAAACCCTTTCGTTTAGCAGGGGTTTATTAACATGGGGGTTGTCCCGAAATTGACGCCAATAGTCAAAAATACCCTGGGCATCAGCAGTGACGTCTTCAGAAATGGTTCCATCCGGAAGCTTCAGCGAGCAGTTTCCAGAGGACTCACGGTTTTTAAGCCATTTAGACAGAGCACTGAGATCGGACTTCATGGACTGCCGCCAAATATGAAGGTTGGTTTGAATGCTGGCGAGTTCGCCATCATGCAGTCCACCCTGAAGGGTATTGATCAAACGATCACAATCAGAGATTTGGGGGACAAAACCGTCCGGAAAAAGCTTAGCAATAAGACCATCTTTATTGCAAATCTGTTGAGGGGTAAGGGTGCTCTTTCACAGCCATTGCCGAAGCTTAAACAATCTGGCCAGGCGTCGGCGTGCTTTTCGCTCAGCCATGTGACCAAGCAAAATGTTGGGTCCGCGACATCGCTCAGACATTGGTTTGATAACCGCCACAGAACCCTTGCGTTTGATACTGCCAATTATTTGTGTCTGATCAGAACAAAATCTCCGAGCAGTCACGAAAGTCTGAACCAACAAAGTCTGTAAGTGATCCATTTTTCCTGAACACTGACATCACTTTGTTCAAACAAGGCCAAGTTGTCAGACCTGAAGCCAACGGTCTTGGGGCAAGTTTCTCCATTCTTCGGGGGAAACATCTTGAGGACAAAGAAATTTGGCCCCCCCCCAAAATTTTGAGAGCGGGTATGCATGGGGGGTGGAGTTGTGAAAGGTCTGATTTTGCAAGGTTTTGCACCTATCATGCATGAATTGGTGTGGTTATGAGCTAGACTAATCTTACAAGAAACTTTTTTCCTTCAATCATGTTGACAGCGTCCTTGGAAAATTAACAACACGCTCCAACATACTGCATTTCTGCAGGGATGTTGTCTCTTTCAAAGAATGCTTTGTTCTTTGTTTAGAATTGTCGAAAAAGGCAGCAACATGACCTATATTCAAGGATCTTGATGCCTGCAGTGAATTCTGCATTTTACTGTTGTACACATTGCCATATATATATATATGTGTGTATATATATGTATTGTGTATTTGACAAATCTACTAGATTCTTCACCAAAGGTTCTGCTTCTCTAAAAATGTTGCTTTGTAGTGAACAGAAATGAATGCAAATTCCAGCCGCAAATTCTGCATTTTCTGAAAAGTGCTCTGCATCCTTTCATGCTGCTCATGACTGCTTTTCAAAAAATCTTCAAAACGCACTTCTTCAAAAGACAACTTCAACTACAGCTGAATCTCCTAGTACATCATAGGCTAAGGTTTTCCCACGTGTAACGCATGATTGCAAGAATGCTGTTTCTCTCAGCCTCTTATATACATTGTGCAATGAAAAGCTGAACCTTTAAAATGAACATGTTTGTTCAAAGGAAGGCCACCCATTCCTTCAACACATGCTGTATTTGTGGCATGCAAGAACTGCCAAAAAGAATACTGCAATCTGGCATTTTGCAAAATAGAGTCTGCTCCTTCCAAAGAAAAACAGCATCCTTCTTTAAAGGAATCTTGTCCTGAGGCATGAAGTATTGCTTTTTTGAAGGAGTATACACTTAGAGACAATTGTACAACAAAGGAACTGTTTTTTCCTGTACGTTTTCGCTTTTGGCCCAGTAGCCAAGATGAGTAAATCAATGAAGGCATCAATGTAACATGTGGAAGGGTGAAAGCTGTGCCACTGGATGCCCAATGGATGCCTGTCAGGGTGAAGACTTCTTCCGAGAGCCCAAGCATCAAGAAAACAAAGAACAAAAAGATGAGCAGCTGACTTTGTTGGATTAACAAAAAACAAACGGTTTAGACCTATGGAGATGGTCTGAGGCGAAGCTGGGCAGGGGACATGTGGTGACTTTGCGCGTTTTTACATGGAATTGGGGCATTCTTGGGCCATGTAGTGGCAATAACCCCAAAAAAACAAAACAGCAAAAAAACAAGATTGCACACCCCAAGGGAGGGGGTCAGATGCAGAGTGTTGGGTCTTGTCTTTTTTTGTGTTTTTCTGTTTTTGTTTTTTGTGTTTTTTAGTTTTTTTGTTTTTTTTTGGTTTGGGTGTGGATCGCCATTGCAGATGTGCCAAGTAGAGATTGCCAGACATTGTCAGTGGTTGCAGAAAAGCAAAGACCCAAAGCAAGCAAGAAATAACCAAAACAAGTTTGCAAACCCTCAGGGGGTAAAAGTGGCAAAGACTTAGATCCTGCCACTGCTTTTTGCCAGTGCTTCCAAAAAAAACGAACCAAAAAAAAACAAGAAACCAAAAAACCAAAAATCAAACAAAAAACAAAAAAACAAAAAAAAACACAAAAAACCGAGATTGCACACCCCAAGTCAGATGCAGAGTGTTGGGTCGTGTCTTTTTGTTTTTTGTTTTTGTTTGTTTGTTTGTTTTTTTGGTTTTTGGTTTTTTGTTTTTCCCGAGAGCGTCTGAGCGAAGGGTTCTTCTAACTGTGAAGGTCTGTTATACATCTTCATATCTTCACATTTTCACATCTTCACATCCTCACATCTTCACATCCTCACATCTTGACATCTTCACATCTTCACATCTTCACATCTTCACATCTTCACATCTTCACATCCTCACATCTTGACATCTTCACATCTTCACATCTTCACATCTTCACATCTTCACATCTTCACATCTTCACTTCCTCACATCTTCACATCTTCACATCTTCACATTTTCACATCTTCACATTCTCTCTCTCTCTCTCTTTCTCTCTCTCTCTCTCTCTCTCTTTCTCTCTCTCTGTCTCTCTCTCTCTCTCTCCTTTCACTCTCTCCTTCTTCTTCTTTCTCTCTTTAGGCCGCGGGCAGTGCCGACGAGCCGTCACGAAACNCTGTCTCTCTCTCTCTCTCTCCTTTCACTCTCTCCTTCTTCTTCTTTCTCTCTTTAGGCCGCGGGCAGTGCCGACGAGCCGTCACGAAACGTCAACCCTTTCGCACGAAACGAGGTTCGAGTGTCAAAAACTGAGGTAAAATTGCGATTTCAAACTGTCGGCGGCAACCCTCACGCACGAAACGAGGTTCGAGTGTCAAAAACTGAGGTAAAATTGCGATTTCAACTGGTCCGGATGAACCCTTCACGCACGAAACGAGGTTCG
>BGPT01000470.1:45558-79096 GCA_003297045.1 Symbiodinium sp. clade C Y103 | reverse complement strand
TATTTCTCTCTTTATATTTCATGCTATACGATTTTCACAATTACATATCTCACTATACTTCTCTTCGCTCTCGGGCCATCCGTCGTCTAGTTTTTTGGTTTTTTGGTTTCTTGGTTTTCGGTTGTTTGATATATTTGGTGAAGGAGGAGGAGCAGACCCTAAGGATCCAAGATGTGAGGGGTTCCGGGCTGTGTTTTTTGGCTTTTCCATGGGTTTGGGACACTATTAGTTGATAATACCATTTGCAGATGAACAAATGGATGCAAAAAAAGTGCATTTCTACAATATGCACATCTCCACCCCCCAAGGGTACCCCTTCTGAAAATTTCTATTGCACTCGGGAACTCGAGTCAGAGCATCAACATTGAGTGGAAGCAAACGGTGATCGCTCAGGTGAAGGGGAGCAGAAGTAACCTCAATACAAAGAGAAGGCTTAGAACACATGAGCCAATCGATTTCACGATTTGAACTCCATCTAGTCGCATGCCCATACTGTATCAAACTACCACTGAACTGTATCAAACTACCACTGAGGCCTTCCAAAGATTCCTGGAAATGACTCTCACCAGGCTGTTCGTTGAAGTCACCCCCGACAATCGAAGGGTGATTACCGAAGTACTCAGCAGTAGCAAGATTTTCACAAGCTTCGCTGGGGCTGTCATCTCGGGGGTGAGCATAAACACTGGCTAAATTCCAGCCTGCAACCCAAACGCTGAGGAGTTGAGCATGTCTGCTACCATCCTTGTAACAAAACCGCTGGCGCAACCGCTGTCGAACTAAGATACCAACTCCAGAAACACGGGATCCGGCTCCATCGGACTCAGGACTAGGTTGGAAAGAAAAATTGCATCCCTTACGGGAAATATTCTTGGTAAAAGCAGCAGCCTCGCGAGGTTTGAAAGAAGTTTCTTGAAGCAAAACAGCATCAACCTGAGGTTGAGCATCATCACACAGATAATTCCGAACAAACCTCCAAACCCCAGGGGCAGCCTGGGTGTTCAGGGAAACAATCCGAAGAGGGACTGACGCAGCGGGGTGAGGGTTGCTGGCCTCCCCTATGCGCTACCCACCGTCAGGGGACCAATGGACTCAATGTCAAGGTGACGTGCCGAGACTGCGGCAAACTGATCTCGGACGAGATGACTGCTGGTGGACTGATCATGCAAGAGAACAACCAGCAGAGCCAGTCATCGGGATCGAAGACTCGCAACGGACTCTTTTGGTGAGTGAGCCCGTTGTGCAAGATGTGAAGCCGGGATTACAACGGCATATCTTTGGTTGCTTGAAACGTGCATAGACTAGTTGGTTGAGATTTCACAAATTGATTTGCGAGAATTCTGAGGGCCCCTGAGAATCATATGGACCCAAAATGCAAGATGATTCGTGAGTCGCTTCAACTCCAGCAACATATGAAACATTTGGCGGATTTATATCTTTTGCAGCCAAAACAGCTGAAGACCGTGGCTGAACTTTGCAATCCAGAACGGTTCATTCCTCACACTTATTTTGGATTTCGTTCAGGTCAGGCATTTGATTTGGAATTGGGATGGAATCTTTTGGATGCCAAACAACAGAATAGTGTACTGGAATACATCAAGATCATCAAGACGGAAAAGCCAGGACTCACTGTGACTTCACCACCATGTGTCAAACTCAGCATGCTTCTCAATCTTTCTTGGCTAAAATGGTGTGGGAACCCACAAAAGTTTGATCAACATATTCGAGAACTTCGCGATGGCAAGAAGCTTTTGAAATTTTGTGCGAAAGTGTGTCAACTCTGCAGATCCCTGGGCTTGAGTTTTCTTTTTGAACATCCTTGGTCGCTATAGTTCATGGACTGAAGCTTGCATGCAATCATTCATTTCCGCTGATGATTGCTATTTAGCTAGAGGTGATCAATGCATGTGTGGACTGACCACCACTCATGAAGAGCCTATGCGAAAGAGATCTGGTTTTCTGACTAACAACAAACTCATTGCCCAAACATTGAATGTTAGTTGTGACAATTCGCGTGCGCACCAGCATGTGATGGGCCGCGACCGTGGTGCATCCATCAATCGCTCCAGACTGGCTCAGAAGTACCCCATGAAGCTTGTGCATGCCATCTCGGGAGCATTTGCAGCTTCGATTGGTCTCCCTTCAGATTTACTCTATGTTGTCGACGGCCAAAACAACCTGACTGTCGAGAACAACTTAGAGATCAATCTGCTCCCTGCTGGCGAACAAGTTCAACGTTCTGGACTCCATCTATGTAACAAAGCACCTTGTCATGATGGTGATAATGAATGTCTATCCTTCTAAAGAATGTCCAGTACAAGATCTCCTAGCGATGGAGGAAGAGCCAGAAGTGAACTTTAGCCAACAGCAAGGCTAGCCAAAAGGTGATGGAGATTGCCAAGCGCATGACATGCTCAGTATGCGAAAAGCTTCGATTGCCCAAACCATCTCGAGCTGGAGCTCCCCCNCAAGGCTAGCCAAAAGGTGATGGAGATTGCCAAGCGCATGACATGCTCAGTATGCGAAAAGCTTCGATTGCCCAAACCATCTCGAGCTGGAGCTCCCCCCAGAGAAGTCAGACTCAATGAGCTTGTGGGCATTGAAGTTCGTGCGCCTTTTTCCAACAAGACCAAGAACTGCTTGAACATTTTGGATTNGAGCTCCCCCCAGAGAAGTCAGACTCAATGAGCTTGTGGGCATTGAAGTTCGTGCGCCTTTTTCCAACAAGACCAAGAACTGCTTGAACATTTTGGATTGTTGTACTGATTTCCCGTTGATCGTCCCACTGGGTGGCCACGCAGCACATGAAGCGAGAGTTGGCTATCGACTGCGGTTGAAGATTTTTCGACCTCCAAGGCTAGCCAAAAGGTGATGGAGATTGCCAAGCGCATGACATGCTCAGTATGCGAAAAGCTTCGATTGCCCAAACCATCTCGAGCTGGAGCTCCCCCNGAGCTCCCCCCAGAGAAGTCAGACTCAATGAGCTTGTGGGCATTGAAGTTCGTGCGCCTTTTTCCAACAAGACCAAGAACTGCTTGAACATTTTGGATTATTGTACTGATTTCCCGTTGATCGTCCCACTGGGTGGCCACGCAGCACATGAAGCGAGAGTTGGCTATCGACTGTGGTTGAAGATTTTTCGACCTCCGCGCAAACTACTTTGTGATCTTGGCCGTGAATTTCAGAAGGAGTTTGAGACTTTGGCTGAGGCAGATGGGACCGAATTGCTGCCATCAGCATTGGAAACCCCAGAACAATGTGGTTTTGTGGAACACCAAGGTCAACTTGTGAAGGAAATTCTACAACACCGTTGAACAGGTGCAATGTGGCAATTGGTCTTCTTGGCATCAAACATTGGATTTGGTGTGCTTCACTAAGAACCGACTTCTATCCCGTGGAAGATTTTCACCAGCTCAACGAGTTTTTGGCTATCAACAACGCATCCCAGCAGCCATTGGTGATATACTGCAGTTGCCAAAGCCATGGATATCCGGAAGGCAGCATCTTGTGCCTTTCATGAGATTGATTGCCAACAAGCAGTGCGTGCAGCAGCTACTCATGGTCCTCGACCTCACTATGCCTGTGAGACTGGCCAAACATTCTATTTCTGGCGACGTGGAACAGATGCGGCTCGGAAGCCACCCATCTACTTTTGGCATGGGCCTGCACGAGTAGTTGCTGCCCAGTTGCCCACGACAGTCTGGTTATCCTACAACCACCACCTTGTGAAGGCTGCACCGGAAAAACTTCGTCCAGCTTCGGAAGAGGAATTCTTTTCCCTCTCTGGTTGGCTGGAGGGCATCTCCAATGCCGCTTACTGAGGAGATCAAGGGTGTCATTGATCTCACCACAAAGACCAAGATTCACCACCTCCAGTAGACGACCAAGACTATTGGCGGCACAAGGTGATTTTTGGATTGGAGCCCATGTTCAGCCCCAAAAGGAGCTCTAGCAGCCTGATGATGCTGACCCTGATCTTTCATTCTTCACAGCCCAGATCAAGCCCTGGAGAAAATCCAAAATGACTCTCCCTGGTGGATCTGCAGAAGTCCTCGAGGACAACTGGACACTACAAGCAGTACGTCCACTTCATGGTGAACGCTGGACTGGCGAGACTTGGTTCGAGCTCAACGATGGCAATCAACCGCCACATCAGCTTTTCAAGCGAGTACATCCACCGGAAGCTCTTCCACGTCGACTTCGCCAAAAGATCGCTCAGCGATCCAGAGGATATTGAAGATCGAAACTCAAGACCTCCTGAAGTCCCACCTGTCCAGGACTTGAAATGCCTCTAGCATCCCCCTGAGGATGAGATCGACAAGTACATTGCTCCAGAGTCACCAGCTCCTACTGCCCATGGACCCCTTGTCCAACCTTGAAACCAGAAGAAGTGCCAGCCCCACCCACAAAACGACCTCATGACCTAGTCAGTCAAGGAGGCAGCGACTGGGAAGAAGTCCCAGTATCAAAGAGGAGTCGCCTTGAGCTCTTGGAGGTCTACTACATTGAGCTGGCCAATAAGTCCGCACAACGTCAGAAGAAGGGCAAGGAACCCAAATTTCGAGACTTTGGCAAGGATGCCGAGAGACTTCAAAGAGCCAGTAAGAGTTCAACAACAACCTTGCTACTGGCGCCTATATGAACTTTTGGATCCAGTGACTTCAGCATTAAGCCGCAAGACTGCGCCAGACAAAATCATGCAGTCTCGCAATTATGTTTTGGCCAAAAAGCCCATTGAGGATTTTGCAGTTGAGAGGCCATCTCAGCCTGAAGTGCTGGACAGCTCTCCATCAGACCAGCCGTGCAAGGCCAAATGTCGACATGTCATGCAGGGCTACTCCGAAGCTGCTCTGTTAGAACTTGAGACCAGCACACCACAGGTGCACCGTGACTCAGTGATTTTTGCAGCTCAGTTGATGGCCAGTATGAGATGGACACCTGGCTTTGCAGATTTTACCCAGGCATTTCATCCAGGTGATCCAATTGACCGAGAGCTCTATGCGGAGCAGCCAGTTGAAGGTCTTCCAGGTGCTGCCCGAGGTCAGTTGATCAAGTTTCTCAAGACATGCTATGGCCTTACCGATGGCCCTTACCAGTGGTTCAAGCACATTGTCAAGTTTCTTCGCGATGACCTTCATTATCGACAATCTGTTGTAAACCTATGTTTATATTTTTCCTGGACTCCATCCCGAAACGGAGGGCAATTCCTATGTCGAGGGCGTGATTGCACTTGCAACCGATGATTTGTTCCATGCCGGATCAGAACGTCATGCCTCGAAGATGGCGGAAATCCGCAGTCGATAAAGACTGGGAAAGGATACTTGGGGATCTGGAAGATTTGTTGGTAAAGAAGTGTCTCAGTTGAGTGATGGTTCGATTCTACTAGACCAAAAATTCTATACTGAGGCAAGAGTCCAGCCCATTCAATTCCCTTGTCTAGGGAAAGAAAACGCCGAAAGTTCTCAGTGTGCAACCCTGACGAAGTTGAGCAACTTCGTGCTCTGGTAGGTGTATTGTCTTGGCTTTCCAAAGGAAACGAGATGCGATTTGGCTGGAAAGACCGCTCTTCTACAACAGTCTTTTCCAAAACCACTTGTTCGAAATCTTTTAGCTGCGAACCAGCTGGCGAAAGAAGCACTTGAGCACAAGTCCATTGGAATTCGAGCCATGCCCATTCCATTAGACAGACTACGTGCTGGTGTTGTGACCGACGCCTCTTGGGGGAATTCCTTGCAAGGAGTTTGGCGCATATCTTGAACAAAATTCTTCGGATTGGTGGGAGGAGACGCCCTCAACTTGGATGCGCCATCACGTTGTTGGTCGAGGAGTTGCTTGTCATCCAGCTGCTTGCAGCGATGGTCCTGACATCCATGGCCTTCGTGAATGTCGAGTCACCGAGGTGAAGATTGATCGTCGGACGAGTGGACCACAAGTGATAGCCTTCGGACTTTAGCTTCTCAGTCATGGACTGGTGCCACCACATTCTACAAGCAGAACAAGGACCAGATGCTTGACTCCAAGCACATTCATGCCGGCTTTGAGCAATTCAATAAGCTCTACAACCAGGGTGGGGAGATTGTCATTTTCTATGACCAGGAGTTGCCGGAGTCACAAACCCTTCAGAATATCTCAGTGGCTTCTTGGAAGGGCTATCGTTTGAAGCGACAGACGGTAAACACTTTGAGATCAGAGACCCAAGCATTAGTTCGTGGTCTTGGTGCAGTTCACTGGTATCGTATTCTGATTCTAGAGGCACGTGGCCTGCAACTTTCTGCTAGAGACTGGCATCGTGAAGTAGCACGACTTCCATTCATCTGCATTACCGATATCAAGTCGTTGTATGATGCGGTGAGCAAGTATACCCACCCTGCTTCTCAGTGTGTTGACAAAAGAACTTCAATTGACATATCCCTCAGCAAGCAAGAAGTGAATGACCTCAAAGGCAAGATACGCTATCGATAGATGGTCGTGCGATGCTTGCTGATCCTTTGACCAAGGAGACCCGTGCAGATCTCTTGAGACATGTATTGAAAACGGGCCAGTGGGCCATCCTGGAGGAAGGTTCAGCGCTCCAGCGCAAGCTTTTGGAGCGGACATCTCAAAATGAAATTCATTTTATTTTCTGACCAAAAGAAAGTGTGGTCGGCGCGAAGAGGGCATGTCCACCATTGGTCAGACCCATATCCATTTCCACCTCGCCCGGTGGGGGATCAAGCCAACGTGCGCTGCGCCAGGAAGATAAATAGGCGCGATCGGCTTTTGGGGGTTCGAGCTGCCACTGCCACAGTGCAATAGTTTATTAATAACATTTATGCACTCCATATGCACCACATTGCACCACTGCCGACCTGTAAACAGCGCAACACTGCAGCGGGGCTTCTGGCGGGCGCTGGCCTGAGACCATCGACCGGAGAAGCGGTGCTAAGAACCGGCGCTAGATATCTGTCACTCCAGCGGCCCCAGCGCGAGATCTGGGCGCCCTAGGGGCCCCACGTGAGATCAGGTGGCGAAAACAGCTGCACCTGGCAATGCAATGGCTTCAATGACAAATGAAGAAATCATGACATTGCTGCAATTTGCTGCACCTGATCATGTTCCCAACACGTTCCCAACATGTTGCCAGGGCAGGCACTAAACGAGATCTGCAAACTCTACTGCCCGAGATGTTGGCTCTGAAATGATCTTTTTGCTGTCTTTTACCTCTTGGATCAACAAATATGATTCGTGATGCCTTTCAAGAGCTGAGATATCTGCACTCTCCCCTTCAGCTGGATCTCCCACCTGCTTCACACCAAGGGCACCGCATGCCTTGAGGAATTGACTGATTCGTCCCAGAGCAACGGGATTTGCCTGTGCGGTGGGTGTCACCCCAGCCACTCCAGTGGGGTGCATCACACAAATCTACAAATGTCCCAAAATCAAAGACCGAGAAAGACCGAGAAACTACAAAGATTCTACAAAGATAGATTTCCTAGATGGACGATGATGGACAATTAGCCGGGAGATGCAATGCCACAACAATGTGGCTTCCAGCTAGAGAAAGGTTTTCTGTTGACACGACCCGTCCAATGTGTTCCAAAGCCTTTGGCAAAATCTCTGGTTTAACCTCACGGAGGCGTGGGAGAAGTGCAGTGCATCATAGTGTCATAGTGCATCTGTGCAGACCTTTGCAAAGAAAGAGAATCACTATGCGACACCGTCTGTGACATCGTCTGTGATTCTCACATGTTGTGACAGATGATAATCTGTGACAGATCGTCATTTGATCAAATTTATCAAATTTGATGGTCAGATCGTCTTCGTTTCATCATTTCATCCAGGTCGGGGCTGCAATGATCAGAGCACACAAGACTTGCCCGTCCGACAGGTCATCCACTTTCAACTTCTCAGGATCCAGGCCACCTGACTCATCTGACTCCGTCTCTCCGTGTTCCGCTCCATGTGCACTGTGCGCTACGTTTCACATGTTGAAACCGTAGGCATCTGCTTGCATCAACCCTGAGCATTGACAAATACTGACACTATGATGGTGACTGATGAGAAAAATGATGACGTACAAAATGAATGAGGTGGAAATCCATCTTTATTTGACGTTTCGGATGCTGCAAAGTCCCACGCTGAAGCAAGGCCCAGCAAAGCCTAGCGGAAGAAGAGCCCTGACTCGTTTGGCGTGCGCAACAGGTAGCGGTACCTGTCTCCATGTTATGACTGAGTCACATTGAGGTACTACACCTGAATTTACTCACAGGGACGGAGAATGACACAGAGCAAAGTAGCAAAGCTATGCGATCATCAAAACTCACAGCAGGTCTTGCAGGTCTTGGAACACTTGGAACATTTGGAACACTTGGAACATTTCCAACATTTGGAACTAGTCAGTAACATTCAGTATTCAGTACAAGTAACATTCAGTAACTAGTCGAGTCTAACTCGTCTTCGGAGTGACACCTGCCATGACTATGACATGACTTTGGATCCAGCCGTGGCACCTCAAGGCGATCCTTGATCACTGCCTCAGGGCACATCCGCCAATCACTCGGATCACTCGGCTCTTGGCTTGTGGCAGCGTGGCAGCGTCCAAACAAAACTCTCCCAAACATTTCACGAATTTTTCACTAATTGCATCTAATTACATCTAATTTCTGTGAATTGCTCCTATAGAATTCCTTTTGCAAACAGCATCAGAGGGTCCCACACAAATCCACCGAAGAGCTAACCTGCAGACACGCTGACATGCAAATGACATGCAAATGACCATCCTGAACATCGTCTCTTGCAGGAGTTGCTCAACATCAACACTTGAGAGGACCGGGGTGGACAAAGGGTAGGTTCTGCTGGATCAGGGAATTTGAAGTACCACTTTTCAAACCTGGAGAAGCAAAGCGTATGAAAGATCCAACATAAATTGTATTATCAAACCTGAGAAGAGGGGAACGAAAGCCAGCATCCCATTTTGACCAAAACCGAATGTCAGACTAAAATTTCGGAGCGAATGCTAGAGAAAATGCTAGAATGCAGGCCCGATAGAATATCAGATAGGGTGTGAGGATGCCAAAAAAAACTGCCAGAATAGGATTTCAGATAGAATGGCAAGAAGGCTGCCAAAATGAATGCCAGATAGAATGTCAGATAGGATATCAGAACACATGTTAGATAGAATGTCAAGTGAAGCTACCACATAGAATGCCAGAAAAGAGTTTCTGAGAGCATGCCAAAAGGAGCACCAGAATGAATGACAGATAGACTGTAGTTGCCCATGTCAGCGAGAATGTCACGATAGATGCCAAATANAAATGCCAGAATAGAATTGCAGATCGAAGGCCAAGAAGAACGCCACAATAAATGCCAGATAGAATGTAGTTGCCAGAGTAGATGGCAGAAAGGATGACAAATAGAATGTTACAACTACTGCGAAGCCGAAGAAACCCCAACGGACCCTATCCGCTGTTGGGCTTCGCTCATCGATATCTTGTTGCCTACAGGTCTTATACATGTGCTGCGCTGGCATATTTACCCACAATATGTCCTTTACATGTCCTTTACGCNGTTGGGCTTCGCTCATCGATATCTTGTTGCCTACAGGTCTTATACATGTGCTGCGCTGGCATATTTACCCACAATATGTCCTTTACATGTCCTTTACGCGTGATAAAATCCTGCAGCACATGCACCCCAAAGGCACGAACATGAACCCCAAACTCTCAGAGAATCGTGCATCGTATGCANCTTTACATGTCCTTTACGCGTGATAAAATCCTGCAGCACATGCACCCCAAAGGCACGAACATGAACCCCAAACTCTCAGAGAATCGTGCATCGTATGCAACCCACAGATAGGACATCAGAACGTATGTTAGATAGAATGTCAAGTGAAGCTACCACATAGAATGCCAGAAGAGTTTCTGATAGCATGCCTAAAGCAACACCAGAATGAATGCCAGATAGAATTTAGTTGCCCATGTCAGCGAGAATGTCACGATAGATGCCAAATAAAATGCCAAAATAGAATTGCAGATCGAAGGCCAAGAAGAACGCCACAATAAATGCCAGATAGAATGTAGTTGCCAGAGAAGATGGCAGAAAGGATGTCAAATAGAATGTTACAACTACTGCGAAGCCGAAGAAACCCCAACGGACCCTATCCGCCGTTGGGCTTCGCTCATCGATATCTTGTTGCCTACAGGTCTTATACATGTGCTGCGCTGGCATATTTACCCACAATATGTCCTTTACATGTCCTTTACGCGTGATAAAATCCTGCAGCACATGCACCCCAAAGGCACGAACATGAACCCCAAACTCTCAGAGAATCGTGCATCGTATGCACCCCACAGATAGGATATCAGAACACATGTTAGATAGAATGTCAAGTGAAGCTACCACATAGAATGCCAGCAAAGAGTTTCTGAGAGCATGCCAAAAGGAGCACCAGAATGAATGACAGATAGACTGTAGTTGCCCATGTCAGCGAGAATGTCACGATAGATGCCAAATANAAAGAGTTTCTGAGAGCATGCCAAAAGGAGCACCAGAATGAATGACAGATAGACTGTAGTTGCCCATGTCAGCGAGAATGTCACGATAGATGCCAAATAAAATGCCAGAATAGAATTGCAGATCGAAGGCCAAGAAGAACGCCACAATAAATGCCAGATAGAATGTAGTTGCCAGAGTAGATGGCAGAAAGGATGACANAAATGCCAGAATAGAATTGCAGATCGAAGGCCAAGAAGAACGCCACAATAAATGCCAGATAGAATGTAGTTGCCAGAGTAGATGGCAGAAAGGATGACAGATAGAATGTTACAACTACTGCGAAGCCGAAGAAACCCCAACGGACCCTATCCGCCGTTGGGCTTCGCTCATCGATATCTCGTTGCCTACAGGTCTTATATTTGTGCTGCGCTGGCATATTTACCCACAATATGTCCTTTACATGTCCGTGCATCGTATGCACCCCACAGATAGGATATCAGAACATACGTCAGATACAATGTCAAGTGGAGCTACCACATAGAATGCCAGGAAAAAGTTTCTGATAGTATACCAAAAGGAACACCAGAATGAGTGCCAGGTTGCCCATGTCAACGAAAATGTCAGGAGAGATGCCGGATTAAATGTCAGAATAGAATTTCAGCTCAAAAAGGACCCCGCAATAAATGCCAGATAGACTGTAGTTGCTAGAATAGATGCCAGAAAGGATGACAAATAGCATGTTACAGACTACTGCGAAGCTGAAGAAACCCCGACGGACCCTATCCGCCGTTGGACTTCGCTCGTCGCTATTTTGTTGCCTCGACGTCTTCTGTATGTGTGACGGTGTCATACACGCCCAGAATAATATCTCCTTTGTGTGTGATAAAATCCCGTGCCCCAAAGTCACAAACATTCACCCCAAATTCGCAGAGAATCGCGCATCGCATGCACCCCAAAAAGTCACCAACGGGTACCCCGAAATCGCGGACCAGGGGCAAATCCCTACCCCATCGTTGCCTCTTTGCCACCTGGTACATCACCCGGAAGAGTCACCCCACGCACGCCCTGACGCCACCTAATTTCGTGAAATTGTCCCTCCGAGGCACAAGAGTCCCCCCAGACTCCTATTCTCACTTCGCTCGCAAAAAGCAACTAGCCAGCTTCCCGGCTGGCTTTCTTAGTATCAAAAAAAGGAGGGAAGTCTCGGCAACGTATGCGATGGCTGGTCTTCTCCGGACATTGTTTAAAGAAACAAATCTTTGCGCGGGCCTTGTTCCACAACTTGAGGTCATCCAATGCTACCTACTGCGTCGCCTTTTTTCAGAGAAATGAAACATATAATGCCCGTTTTTGCATCTTTGCAGACAAGGCTGCCATCGGCTGCCCTAGTGTTTTGTAGCTGGGGATGATCAGGATGATGATGGTGGTGATGACGATCGTGGGGGTGGGGGTGGCGGTGGTGATGACGATAGTGATGGTGATGATTGTGATGATGACGATGATGATGATGATGGTGATGATGATGATGATGATGATGATGATGAAAATGGGACTGATAAGGATAAACATGATATTGATGATAATGAACATGGGGGTGAAAGTGGAGATGAAAGATAGGAGGATGAGGATGGGGACAAGGATGATGATCGACGATGGCAATGATGATGACAAGGATGAGGATGAGGAGGATGAGGAGGGGTGCAGTGCTGCTGTCCGAGCCGGCCATCCTCCGTCTAAAAGCCCTTGAATGGACAGTGAGCAGGAAAGGACCCAGCCCCTAGGTGTGCAAATGCCTTGTATTAGGCAGGGACCCGCTACATCGACAAAGAAGCTGGTCGGGCATTGTTTCTTTAAACGTGTTGTCAATGAAACCCCACACTGCTGGCAGAAATTAGATTCATGTGCTGCATAAAGCCCACGAATTGCGTCCACCCGGCCACTGGGGTGGACCTAATCCAAGCTTTGCTGTCCAGGACTAGCTTGAAGGCGGGTGTAGAACGTGCCGGACAATCTGGCGCTGAAAGAAGAGCGGCAAAAGAAGTGTTTCTTGGAACCAAGCACGCGTTGCAGCAAAGTACATATGTAAAAGAAAGAGAGATGAACAAAGCATGGTACAAAGAAGAGAAAATGAAAGTCATTCAAAGCCACCTTGAAAGCAATGCAGTTTAAAAAGGGAAGTGCTGGAAGGGCTTGTTGAATGAGGGCCGTGACGAAACTAAAGTAACAGTGAAGGCAGCGTAAGCGCTACAGGAAAAGCGCAGTACAGAAAAACAAAGCAGTAAAAGAAGTTGATGAGAAAACTGCTGCGCAGAGAACAGTTCCAAGCACTGTTGGAAGGAATGCACCCACATGATGGGGGAACAAAATGACAAAAGTGTTGCAACAAAGTGTTGAATCTAACCAAACGGTTGATATCTTCGACACTGCCACAAACAATCCAAAAGATAAAGTCCAGATCTGCTACAGCTGCGCTGAGGACAGTAGCAACATCACCAGAACCCTACTTTGGAAAGCCGGAATTTCACGGACTAGGGGGGAATCGAACGGGGGGTGGGGGGGCCTCCCCCCTAAGAGTAAAACGAAGACTTGGAGGCAGACCCAGCCCCAAGTACTAAAGTACATTGAACCAGGCAGTGCCTAGGCTACCTTTCGTGACATGCCACACATATCGCAGCATCTCTTGGCACCTCCAAGGATCCGGTGGTGTGGAGCGCCGTCTCAAGCCTGGCGCTGAAAGTGCCGCCAGAAGTGTCAAAATTTGGAGAAAAATTCCACAAAATTCAAAAATCGATGATGCAACATAGATTTAAACCAATTTAAACCTTCAATTTACTTTGGAAAAATGCCAAACACAAAAATTTCTGAGGAGAAAACTGCAAGAACACAAGTGATTGATGTACCCGCTTTTTTGCGGCAAATATCTCTCATCCTGCACTCTCATTTGGAAGGTCCACACAGGCCTAATTCAGGGCTTGCATGGACTTCTATGTCTTCCTCTTCTTCTTCTTCCTCCTCCTCCTCCTCTTCCTCTTCATCCTCTTCCTCTTGATCCTCAACAACCAAGGAAACCATACAGTAGACTCACAAAAACAAGGCAGGACATGGCAAAGCAAGCGAAGTAGGCTCCTGAAGGACATCTCCCCCACTCACTCGTGGTGGAGGATGAAAGGCATCCTCTCTCTTCTCAGTTTGAACTTGTTCTCCTGGTGCTGCATCATCTGTTTTTTCTGCTTGCCCTGGATCTGCTGCATCGCCATGCTTTTCTGCCTGCTCTGGTTCTGCTGCTTCGGCAGGCTTTTCTGCCTGCTTTGGTTCAGCTGCTTCGTCAGGCTTTTCTGCCTGCTCTGGTTCTGCTGCTTCGGCAGGCTTTTCTGCCTGCTCTGGTTCTGCTGCTTCGGCAGGCTTTTCTGCCTGCTCTAGTTCTGCCTGCTCTAGTTCTGCTGCTTCGGCAGGCTTTTTCGCCTGCTCTGGTTCTGATGCATCGGCAGGCTTTTCTGCCTGTTCTGGTTCTGCTGCTTCGTCAAGCTTTAGTTCTGCTGCTTCGGCAGGCTTTTCCGCCTGCTCTGGTTCTGCTGCATCGGCAGGCTTTTCTGCCTGCTCTGGTTCTGCTGCTGCGTCAGGCTTTTCCGCCTGCTCTGGTTCTGATGCATCGGCAGGCTTTTCTGCTTGCTCTGGTTCTGCTGCTGCGTCAGGCTTTTCTGCCTGCTCTGGTTTTGCTGCCTGCTCTGGTTTTGCTGCTTCGGCAGGCTTCTCCAGATGCTCTCGTCCTGTTGCTTCGGCAGGCTTTTCTGCCTGCTCTGGTTCTGCTGCTTCGGCAGGCCTTTCTGCCTGCTCTGGTTCTGCTGCATCGGCAGGCTTTTCTGCCTGCACTGGTTCAGCTGCTTCGTCAGGCTTTTCTGCCTGCTCTGGTTCTGCTGCTTCGGCAGGCTTTTCTGCCTGCTCTGGTTCTGCTGCATCGGCAGGCTTTTCTGCCTGCTCTGGTTCTGCTGCTTCGGCAGGCTTTTCTGCCTGCTCTGGTTCTGCTGCATCGGCAGGCTTTTCTGCCTGCTCTGGTTCTGCTGCTTCGGCAGGCTTTTCTGCCTGCTCAAGTTCTGCTGCTGCGTCAGGCTTTTTCGCCTGCTCTGGTTCTGATGCATCGGCAGGCTTTTCTGCCTGCTCTGGTTCTGCTGCTTCGTGAAGCTTTTCTGCCTGCTCTGGTTCTGCTGCTTCGGCAGGCTTTTCCGCCTGCTCTGGTTCTGATGCATCGGCAGGGTTTTCTGCCTGTTCTGGTTCTGCTGCTTGGTCAAGCTTTTCTGCCTGCATTAGTTCTGCTTCTTCGGCAGGCTTTTCTGCCTGCTCTGGTTCTGATGCATCGGCAGGCTTTTCTGCTTGCTCTGGTTCTGCTGCTTCGGCAGGCTTTTCTGCCTGCTCTGGTTCTGCTGCTTTCTTTGGTTTTTCGGCCCGCTTTGGTTCTGCTGCATTGGCAGGCTTGTCTGCCTGCTCTGGTTCTGCTACGTGGTCAGGCTTTTCTGCCTGCTCTGGTTGGGCTGCTTCAGCATGCTTCTCCAGCTGCTCTCGTCCTGTTGCTTCAGCATGCTTTTCTGCCGCATCACCAGGCTTTTCTGCCTGCTTTGGTTTTGCTGCTTCGGCAGGCTTTTCTGCCTCCTCTGGTTCTGCTGCTTCGGCAGGCTTTTCTGCTTGCTCTGGTTCTGCTGCTTCGGCAGGCTTTTGTGCCTGCTCTGGTTCTGCTGCGTCGGCAGGCTTTTCTGCCTGCTCTGGTTCTGCTGCTTTGGTAGGCTTTTCTGCCTTTTCTGGTTCTGGTGCTTCGTCAGGCTTTTCTGCCTGCTCTGGTTCTGCTGCATCGGCAAACTCTTCTGCCTGCTCTGGTTCTGCTGCATTGGCAAGCTTTTCTGCCTGCTCTGGTTCTGCTGCTTCGGCAGGCTTTTCTGCCTGCTCTAGTTCTGCTGCATCGGCAGGCTTTTCTGCCTGCTCTGGTTCTGCTGCTGCGTCAGGCTTTTCTGCCTGCTCCGGTTTTGCTGCTTCGGCACGCTTTTCTGCTTGCTCTGGTTCTTCTGCATCGGCAGGCTTTTCTGCCTGTTCTGGTTCTGCTGCTTCGTCAGGCTTTTTCGCCTGCTCTGGTTCTGATGCACCGGCAGGCTTTTCTGCCTGCTCTGGTTCTGCTGCTTCGTCAGGCTTTTCTGCCTGCTCTGGTTCAGCTGCTTCGGCAGGCTTTTCCGCCTGCTCTGGTTCTGATGCATCGGCAGGCTTTTCTGCTTGCTCTGGTTCTGCTGCTGCGTCAGGCTTTTCTGCCTGCTCTGGTTTTGNCGGCAGGCTTTTCTGCTTGCTCTGGTTCTGCTGCTGCGTCAGGCTTTTCTGCCTGCTCTGGTTTTGCTGCTTCGGCAGGCCTTTCTGCCTGCTCTGGTTCTGCTGCTTCGGCAGGCTTTTCTGCCTGCTCTGGTTCTGCTGCATCGGCAGGCTTTTCTGCCTGCTCTGGTTCTGCTGCTTCGGCAGGCTTTTCTGCCTGCTCTGGTTCTGCTGCATCGGCAGGCTTTTCTGCCTGCTCTGGTTCTGCTGCTTCGGCAGGCTTTCCTGACTTCTGGTTCCTTTTCGTGGCTACTTCTCCGGGTGTCGAATTACTCTCAGATGGTGTGTCCTCTGAATTTCCTCCTTTTGGCGAGTGTCTTGTGTCAGGAACCACATCCTTCAAATGGCATCACGGGTCAACCAATCAGTATTTCAGAGGAACTGCAAACGTGCGTTTTCAGACCTTCAAAACTTTTGGGCAACAACCTCTTTCCATGCTGAGTGCCCTTGCAAAAGACCCAAAGATTGTGTTGCCATCTGGTGCTCGTACATGGCAGTCCATATAGGTTCCTTGTTCCCATTCGCCCATCATGTGCCCAGTCTAGATTCCTACATATTGGTACATTTTGTGGCAACCGCTGGAACTTCCAAGCCTTCAAGAGATCTTCCAAGCCTTGGAACGGTGTGAAGGACATGTTCGAACGTGTCTTACTCTGTTGCAGAAATTTGGCCGAAGGGGGTGAACATGTAACAAAACTGATTTTTGCTTTGCTGAAGGTCGTTTTCCCTTTTAGGACGAGAAACATCGGGTGTCAACTTCGGAAGTTTGTCAGCACATTTGGAACTTGGCTCTTGCTTTGGCACATAAATGTCAGCTGTGTCGAAGTGTGATGACAAGACATGACACGGTGGGACAAGCTGCGACACATGCCAAGCATCCGACACTCTTGGCATTTGACTTTCCCTCGCTCTTTGGCAAGATCCAGTGCACTCTGCGATGACCTGGCTTTGACAAGTCAAGAAGCTGTGGATTAGGCAGAACCAACACATGCAGCATGGAAACATGTATGGAAACATATGAAATATGATTTCAAGTCTTTTCCTGTTTCAAACCAAAATTCATTGAAACATCTTCAATCCGTGATAATTTCAATTTCATTTCGGAGCGTAAAAAAGTCATTGCCTTTGCTGCTGATTTGCAACATTCTCTAATTGACAGAAACTTTCCGCACCATCTGAATAAATACACCTGCATGCAGCGACGTTCTGCAAACCAGCGCGGCAAACCACGGAAAGCATTCAAATATACTTGAGGAACCCAAAACAAGGGTAAAAACTAAAGCGGCGAAAAGCACACCATTTTTCTTGAGCCAACAATTCATGCGAAGTCATCTTGCGCAGGGGCCATGCAAGGGAAGGTTATCCAACATGCACAGCAGCCATGCTAATCTTCTCATATCTATATTCCAGGAGGACACTTCTTGATTTGCACGTGTCATCAATTTCGAAAATGCCACCGCCCTCCCCCATGCTGCTTGGTAGCATGTCGGTGGCAGCAGCGCAAAAAAGGACCGTAAAAAGACGGTCTGCTAAAGAAACCTGCAGTGTCTCAGGTGTCTTCTTCCTCGTTTTCAGGAGCGCCACGAATCCAGGGATCACCTCTGTCATCTCCAGGCTGCTCAGTGATGAGCAAGAAGTCATCATCTGAAGGGTCCTCAGACTCCACTGCTTCCTCATAGACCAACTCGTCAGGCCCATGAGTGGCACCATGCAAGAAATCCCACAACTCCACATCGCTGTTCAAAGACCCTCCCTCCCGCACAGAAATTGTTGGGCCTCAAGTCCATCGCCTGATAGGTCCAGTGTGAGGTCTGACCATCACCAGCAGGAATGCTCACACTGCTCATCCCCACCCTGCAAAAGGACCCGGCATGCCCATAACGGCTTGTGTTTATTGATTGCATGGCAGCGGCTCCTCGTTCCTGGGCTGAGAGTTGGCCGCGTCTCTGAGACTCACTCGATCGACCCAGCTGTCTCGGAATCTTCCAGACTTCCAGATGACTGTGTCAGGGTCAATGCGCCTCTGGCCCAAGGAAAATTCCCCCCTTGATTCGATTCTCGAAGATGGAAGAAAGTCCGCCCTCCACAAATCTTCGTGCACATGCCGTTCCCGCCCACGAGAACCTGACCACCAGATGATGGATATTCGCTTCGCCTCCAAATCCCAGCCACGAACCGGACAGCCACGATGAATGGGATGAAAGAGACGGCTTCGGAGCGATCGATGGACTCTCACCACCCATCCACCACTCATGTTGATCCACAGGCCGTCGTTGGCCGGATAGGGTGGCTGCAAAACTTCGGGTGCATTACAAGCCACTACAGCCGTCAAAGCAAACAGGCCAACTGCACGTGCCATCCGTACTATCCGACTGGCTGCAGAGTGAGCCACCAGGAGGGCAGGCCCTAACCAGTCCTACAGCAGCTCGAAATGACTCCCACTTCGCTACGGTCACAACAGGCTTCGTCAGGAAGTCCGTGTGCGCCATGGATTATCAGGGACAAGAAGCACTTGCATCCAAAAAAAGGTTGTCTCCCTTAAGAAAGATGCCCTCACCCACCAGGTGTTATTCTGAAAGCCAAAATGCCTTGGTGGCCACGGAGTTTGTGTGGAGCATGTGAAGCATCCGATGAAACTGTGAGCGCATTAAAAGGCTCGGCTTGGAATCATCAGGGTTTGAGCTGCAGGTTGAATACTTCAGAGCATAATGCCAGGTTTCCTGAATATAGCCCACCACATGCAATGCCCAGTGCCGAACCTTCTTAGGGCACAGCGAAACCGCAAAGGCAATGTCAGGCCTTGATCAAATAGCCAGCCAAAGCAACTCACCCAGCACCTGTTGGCACTTCTTGACGTGTCCGGGGTCGGTCGTTTTTTCCGTCCCTTGGGCCACATCCACCTTTGGCAAAGGAGTTTGAAGTCCAGGAACAGGACCATGTCAGAACACCATCTCTCGAGCAAAATCGGGTTGGCCAAGGAGCAAAGAATGCAAAGAATCACAGTTCCATCGGACTTGAAGACTTGAAGACCACAGAACTTCAGCCAGCGATTTGAAGATTCCCATTCCACCTCTGTGCACTCCCATACATGGATCTTTCCCAAGGTAGCCTCCACAATCGGCTTCGGGCCGGTGCAAAGGATGTCGTCGACATGCACTATGACTTATGAGATAGCCAACTGGCTCGGCCAGGAATCATCACTCAATTGGGGTTCCTTGTGAGCCTTCTTGGACACGCCCATGATAGACTAGATATTGGGCTCTGGATTCTTCACCAAGTGGAACCGATAGTCTGACGACTCCCTTTGAAGCCAGCCATTCTATGGTCTCGAAAGCGCGCCCAATCGGCAGGGGGATACATCGAGCCATCATAGATCCACCTCCCATCCTCAGGAATCAACCATGAGAGGTCAAAAGGCGCGGTGGTTGAACACCAGCAATGGCCGCCGCTCTTGGGATCGAGAGGGAAGAAGAAAGGCTCCCTTCACATCCGTTGTTGCAACATAGGATTCTCCAGCTCCCTTTCGCAAAACACATCGTAGAGCAGAAGAGTCCACACCACCTGCAGAAAGATCAGATGGCCCTGCAGGGGCCGTCTTGGGATCGTCACCAGGTTCCTTGAAGTCCTTCCCATCGGTGAGCAATGACTCAGTCACAGCATGAGGATCATCACCTCCAACTACAGGTTGATACGTCTTGAACTCTTCCGCGGCTGTTTGGACATGGGCTGCGTGGACTAGGTTCCCACAGGTCACTATGCGGGCCTTCCGCTTGTTGCAGCGGTGGCTTCTTGGCAGGAGCAATCTCCATCCGGTCATAGCCAGGCTCTCACTGGCCACTTGATCAGAATTTCGCCCCTGCAATTCCAGGGGCTCCCTCCACAAATTCAAGTCCCGTTTAACCTCCGCAAGGGTACTGCTCATTGATGCCTTGAACTTGTTCACCAGCATGAATTTCCAATGGGTCAGGACCAGCAGACTCCACATTCAAGGCTAGCACCAAAATCACCACAAGACCCTTCAATCTCCCTCCAACAAGCCGAGCTGCTCCTCGACATACGAAAGAAGTTGCCCATGTGCTTGACCCTGCTCAGAGCCAACAGCCACCCCCTGTTTCCACTCCCAATGTTCCCGCGGAAGACGGTCATGAAGATCCGCTTCAACATGATCCCAAACCGGATCAGTCCATGGGGCCAGTGTTGTAAACCTTCATGTCAATTGGTCCCAAAGGCACACCCCCGCATGAACCCTTCAAGGCCGACTGTGAAGTCACGTTCAATGGTGCAGGTGTTGAGCCCAGTGAAGACGATCCCAGGGCTGCCAAACAAGGTTCCGATCGTGCAGACGTCCCTATCCATCGCATCCACAAAAAACCGCAATGCTGAGCTGAAGCACGTTGAAGGAGCCCACAATCCTCACATTGACATAGAACTCCATCACCATCCAGGACTGAAATCTCTGAAAAATAGAAAAGGTGGGCTATATTCCCCCCTGCCCACAATGTGCGAAGGGCAGGTTTAGCAGCGCCATCACCAAGGTGAATTGGCTCACCATCAGGGAAGTACGCAAGGCTCTCAGCATCCTCCCCCGATCTTCAAGTGCAGCCTCCTCATCACAGAGACCCAAGTCTTCCCGAAGTTGGCCAGGAAGGTCATCATGTTCAATTGGAGGTGACACCTTCCGATCTTTCAAGTACAAGCGCTGCTTCCCAGTAACTCCCCTCCTGCTGGCATTGTGGAGCTCCATCACAGCCTTCTCGCTGCTGGAATCTGGCCTTACCACTGCCACCGCTTTAGTGTGTCGGACCACCTTTCCATGACGAAGCACCCAGCCATTGGACATAAGGGGGCTCGGAGCGACCAATGTCATTGACTTGAAAGGAGGGGCAAGTGGCCCCTCACGGTGCCACCTTGTCACCTTTACCACGACCTTTTCCCCAAGTGGTATCATAGGCTTGGAGACCACTCCAAGAGCCGCAAGTTGTGCTCTACAGCGCTCTTCACCCGCCCAACGAGCTGTATTTGGCCACATAGTGGTGTCGAAGCCAGCTGTAGCCATCAGAGATCGGATTTTCCGTTTCACTTGATGTAGTTTGGCCTCCGCAAGGCCGTTTGAGGGTCCATCGTCCCCAGCCGTCATCGTCTGCCAAAGACTCGATCCTGTCAAGGCACCAGCGCTGAAAGCTTCGGCTCAGGAAGGACTTCTCACGGTCTGTGTGCACCCTCACAAATATATATAAGTAATATATATATATATATATATATATATTTGTATTTATATAGATACATATCTTGTTGATCTTGTGCACCCTCAAAATTCTCATCCTGGCATAGATCCTGCTGATGCCTGGCTGATATGCCTGGACTCCAGGATTTCCACTATAGTCATAGTGACATTGAGTCCCACAGGTTGACGAAGCCCCTTGATGTAGTCCATCTAGGCTGCATTAAACTTCTCACACCACATCATCATTAGGCTCCCCTGAATGTTCCGATCCAAGATTCCCCTTGAGTGGGTCGGCATCTTCACCTTGACCCCCATCAGCAACAGCCAGTTCAGGTTGAGATTGGCCATGACGCTGATCCACATCACCAGGACCAGACGGCTCGTCCCCTCCTCCACCATCCTCATACCCCTCGTCACGATCCAACATCGGAGCGGCACTGTCGCAACCATAACATACTTCCCTGGTCTTTTCCTGGCATGAATCTTGGCCAACCAGATACGGCTCCACGAAGTCCAGAGAAAGAGCACTTAGGCCGAAGCATCAGCATGTGAGGAGCATCTACTCCCATTCTCTCCATGCAATGGCGACAATCACGCCGGTAAGGGCGATGGTGGGCTCTAATATGGGCCTTCCAGTCATCAACGCTTGTTTTTCGAACTGCAGGCAGCTGATCCATGCAAGTCCCGTTGAAGATGGACCAGCAGCGAAGCCTTGATGGCCTCCACAAGGTCTGGTGACCACGCAGCCCCATTCTTTGAAGCAGCCATAGTAGCTTGAAGCCCATCAGGAAGAGGGTCAGTCCTTCGACTGCTGCTCCGCAGCTCATTCAACTGTTCCAGCCCAGGAAAATTCCCCAATAGGGTCGTCGGTTTTTAGCGGACATGCCTCGCCTCGGACTGGCCCAAACTGATCATCCTCAAACCTCAAGGTCCGAACATGCCCTGCAGCTCCGGACAGTTCCAAAAAGAGGGCAAGGCAAATTAGCAGTCCCGATAGATCTCCAGCCGTCGTTCCTCCGCCTTGACATAGAGTCCAAGCTGCTTCATTAGGAGAGCGGTGCTGGAGATCCCATTTTGACAGGCCATCCAACGCAAATCGTTGAAGATCTCTTCCACGAAGAGGAGGTGGTCCTGGGCGCCTCTCACGGAGGCGAGAAGTCATCCTACACGGCGGACCACGCAAAATAGCTGCCAATTTTCCAGCGCAGCAAAGATCCTAAAGGAAAGGCCAGGCGGCACAATAGCAAGTCCACACAAACCACCATGTAGCCACGCTGCTCAAGGTCCTTCCATGTCGAAGAATCAGAATCCTTCCAAAAAGCAGGTGAAGAATCATTCCCCGAGACTGAGACTGCCACACATCCTCTGACGCCTATGACTGTTCCAGGGAAATGAAGCTCTCCTTCCAGAAGCATCCTTGGCCCTCCATTTACTTCCACACGCCCAGCGGGATCCATCGGACACCCAGATCTCAGCTGGCATTCAAGAGCACCCCAGGTTTCATGGTGGATCGTACAGCGATCTCTTTTCCAGGTGATCTTGTACACAAGGAGCGACAAGGGCAGTATCGGCGCTCAACTGGTTCTTTGGCCAGGAGCGTGTGGTGATTCGGATGGCGGTAAAAAACCGTCGCCAGATCAACTCGAGTTGAAGTGAGCTCATCTTCCTCCTCAAGTCTCGCCTGCCTCATGATGCAAGGCGTGTGTAGCTCCCCCGTCGAGGAGAACAAACTCTTGAGGAGCCCCGTAGAAACCCTTGATAGATTTCCACAACACCAGCTCCCCCACCGGCTCATCTGCAACCTCATCCAACCGCATCGCCTTGAGTCCTCTGATCGACTTCAAGAGACCTCCTTCTTGGGCTTGGGGTCCTCCGATGTTTTGGCGTCCTTTGATGGGCTTGGCTTCGGAGCATGCTTCACCTTGGCCACTTTCTTTTGACTGCCACTTGAATCTGGGGCCACATCAGTAGCATTCGTAGTCGGCAAGGTTCCTGCGCCACCCCCAGAGCGATGTGGACAGTCCTTCTTCACATGGCTAGTTGCCCCACAAAACTATAACAACTGCCCTTCATTTCAACCGTCTCATAAAGGTATGAGCAGGCAGAAGCTCGTCGACATCCTTCCGGTGACCGCCAAAAGCGGCACGGGCCCTTGGTGTTAGTAGTAGTTGAAGTTGGAACTGAACTGGATCAATTGAAGGATTTGTGGAGCGCACATCCACAGCCAGCTCCTGTCGTGCCAAAGCTATTCGATAGCTCAGTTGTGTCCCTCCATGCTTTGCCAAAGCATCAGCAACCCCCCCAGCACCCCAGTCAGAATGACTGGATCAGGTAGAGCTAGAGTAAGCTCTCTAGATCTCGCCATCAAGCGACGCGACTTCCTCTAAGCAGCCAAGAGCTCCCCAACATTCCCGGTCACCTTGCCCTCGCTCAGCTGAGGAAGGGTGCTCACACGTTCCGAGCTCCCTCCAGGTTGATACGCCGTCAGCAGGCAGTACAGGATCCCAATGCCGGTCACATTCATGGTGCGGCTGGAGATAAGATCCTGCATCTTAAGCAAGAGGGGAACCATGTTGTGCTCCAAGCGCCGATGATTCTCAGACCGTGGCACATCTCAAAGGCAAACACACCAGCCATTGATCATAAAGAGCTGAAGCTTTGCAACCCACCACTCGTTGCTTGAGGCCGACATGTTGCAGATCAGGGGCGTAGCCATAGTCACCCAATCCACAAACTTGATAGGGTGCCACACCAGCCGAAGCCAAAACTTGCGAAGTAGCTCCATTAGAAAAACCATGAGGATGCAAGCGCCAGCCTGATAGGCACTAGCTTGGACGGTAGGAAATGCACCTCCCATTGATTGAACTCCGCAAAGCTGCGGGGGACCATGCCATTCCCCTTGACACCGGTGTCGTCGGAGCACAGTAACCGCCGCGTTGATCTGGAGGTACCAGTCCACCCCCAGTTCCCTGGCTTGAGGCCGTGTGATAAGACTTCACCCTTGAGCCTCTTCCTCTCTCTTCGGAAGCATTCTTCAAGGACTTGGATGCGAAGTTGTTCAACTTCTCGATCAGCTGATCCTTGAAACAGTTGACCAGACAGTACAGCACCAGCGAAGTGATGTCCCAACTGCAAAGCGACTATCCCACTGCCAGTAGTGCTCTCCATGGGCCCCAGCTCCATTCGCCACAGGCACCTGCACAGGGCCTCCAGGTAAATGTCGTAGATCTCCAAGTACCTGCAAAGGGCGATGACAAAATGGCCCGGACAGGGCCAGAACGAAAGTTCTCCATGGGTCTGGACAGGACCAGCAAAGCCACCAGGGTTCACCAGGGCCTGCACAGGGCCTGTAGTCAAACCAGCACACGCAGAGCTAATCGGCCATTATGACGGGCTGAACATCCGGACTGAAGTTGTATGTAGTATTACCCCCAGCAGCATTAACCTGAGCAGATCCACCCACCTCCGGTGCCCCATGAGGCTGGGCTTGTGCCTTCGCTTCCATCTCGATCAGTCTGTCCAACCTCTCATCCATCTAGAGTCTATCCATTGCGCCCAGCAGCGACACCAGAAAAAACCCGGAAGGCACTCGGGTGGTTAGGCCAAAACCTGAGGAACCCAAAACGAGGGCGAAAAACACACCACTTTTCTTGAGCCAACAATTCGTGCGAAGTCATCTTCATCTTTGCGCAGGGGCCATGCAAGGGAAGGTTATCCAACATGCACAGCAGCAATGCTAATCTTCTCATATCTATGTTCCAGGAGCACACTTCTTGATTTGTGCGTGTCATCGATTTCGAAAATGCCACCACAAAATTAACATATCCCGGGTAGCAAACTACCACCGTTCCCCTGTCCAAGTAGGTAGGTAGACACAAAAGATACACAAATATACGGTCAGAAAAATCCCAATGCAACACGCTGAATCTTACGCTAAAACTTTTCTATGAGTTTCTCAAACTAGAGAAGGACTCCAGAGCCGAAGACACCAACAAAACATGAACATTGCCCAAACATCAGTGTGAAAACAAGTCAAGCTGTGACGAGACAACAAAACTTAAAAAGAGATGGAGCATACCCGACACATCCCTATAGATGTAACTTGCACTTCGACACGCCGGCTGCCAAGAGAACGCGGAGGAGTTTGCAGAAACTTTTCAACCATTCAGTCAAATAGAAAACGAGCACGAAAAATCACAATGGCCCTGGAAAATGCAAAGTCGTTTTTGGTTGTCTTTCATTTTTGGTTTCGGATGAGATTTGCACTTGTTTAATTTACTTGATCACACGCGGCACAAACTGCCTGTATGCAGGCTCCTCCGCGGTAAGCGAAGGAAAAGCGCTGGACATGTCATGGGCCACAAGTGCAGGATTGTTTGCTATTGTGTACATATTGCGTCTGCGCACCTAGATGCAACACACCAGTGAACTATCGACGCGTACGAGAGCTCACATGCCATGCCACCACCACCAACACACCCACAAGCGAGAGACCACCCATACACCACTTGAACTTCTGAAGTACCACTGAAATGCCACCGCAATACCACCAAATACCTCGCAAACACAACATTACGCGTGCATGTCCGCCCAAACGCCACCAAGATGCACCTGCGCAATAGAGACTGATCACCAACACATCAACGACACTCCACCAAGACGCCACCAAATCACACACCACCAAACTTAAGAAAAGATATAGCATGCCCTACTATAGATGTAACTTGCAATTCGGCATGCCGGCTGCCAAGAGGATGCGCAAGAATCTGCAGCAAATCTTCAACCACTCAGCAGCCAAGTAGAAAACGCGCAAGAAAAATCACCATTGCCCTGCAAAATGCAAAGTCGTGTTTGACTGTCTTGATTTGTTGTTTCGGATGAGGGTTGCACTTGTTTACTTGATCACACGCGACACAAACTGCCTGTATGTAGGCTCCTCCGGTAAGCGAAGGAAAAGCGCTGGACATGTCACGGGCCACAAGTGTGCAGAATTGTTTGCTATTGTGTACATGTTGCGTCTGCGCACCTAGATGCAACACACCTGAACTATCGACGCGTACGAGAGCTCACATGCCATGCCACCACCACCACCAACTCAACATAGCCTACTTGCGCCAACTCGGCCCGAAATGGTTCAACATAAGTCCAATATGGTCCCAACGCTGGCCCAACATGACCCAACATGGCCCAACATCGGCCCGACATGGGCCAACATGAGGCCAACTTGCACACAGTCCATGCCCCGCCCCACACCTCCCCCTAGGGCAAAGCTACATCAACTCCCTGTGCTGTTCCAGCGCTTTCTATCATCTTTCTTGCGCTTTGCAGGTCCGAACATTCATGACAACCATCGGATCATCTAATAGACGATTGTCTACGTCTATCTAACAGGGATAGTTCGGCAACAAATAAGTCCGGCAAGAGCCAAGGGAGATGTAATGCAGAATTTATGCCGCCAAGAGTACCACACAATGAATCACAAGCGTTCTAGAATCGGAGAAACTGAACCAGCAGGGTTTTGCGCTTGTGCAACACTCCTAGTAGGTCTCAATCTCTTCGCCTACTCTCATGTGCACACCCTTTTTCTTGCCAAAAACTACACAGGACATAGACCCATTGGAAGATATTGGAAGATTTTGGGAGACATTGGAAGCTTTATGCATGGTCCATGCATGGTTCTACTTTGGTTCTTGCAACTTGACAATACTTGACAGGTTCTTCACACACAACTGCCAGGCTGCCAGGATATGAAACGCTCCAAATCCTGTGTCACAATGTTTCACATGATCCAACTTGCAATGCATCTGAAATCGGAGTCTTGGGACCCAAAACGGCCCGAAATCAAAGGATGGAGATGCATGGGGTGAAATGAGTCTAGAAAGAGTCAAAATGCACATGTGACACATATGTACAAAACGTTCCATCTGTCACATGCGTCACATATTTATCATATAATATTACACGCAGCAGGTGCGCTACGCCCACCAGGTACTTCACGATATACACTTTCATATGGTTTTGCAGGGCTTCCTTAGGGTTCATTTCGGCTTTCTTTAGGGTTAAGTTATCTTTCCTAGGGTTTTTCTAGGTATTCTTTAGGGTCTATGTAAAACGTGTTGAAAGTACAGCCGAAACCCCGCAGAGGGTCATCAATCACGTGGTCCACGAAGCCACATGAACCACATCAAATTAAATCATCCCAACATAGTGGAAGGCCACAAAGTATTGTAAAGGTCAGCAAAAATGAGGTTCCCGACAATCATCCCGAAAGACATGCGGGGATAGCATAAGTGCTGGCCTGTAATATTACAATATATTACATCTTTCAACCACGCCATGTCACAAGATATCACGAAGCCAACTGCTCACTGCTCTGAGGGACTTGTTGCGAGCTGCCCGTATATCCAGGCCCGTAGCCGCAAGAGCCCGCACCTGTCCGACTTTCGCCCCACTCCCATCCCGGGGGGGGTAAAGGTGAGGACGGTTAACGCGAGTAATATCGAGACGAAAGAACACAGAGATCATATCAAATGGTCAAATGTCACAAGTTTGCCAAAAGGAGACATTATACCAGCGTTGACCCCAAACAGATGTAGGAAATTTCAACTATCATGTGTTTTCGCGGCAAAAAGGTATCATTTCGGCATGTGTGAGAGACAAAAGTGAGAGACAAGTGGGAGACAAGCGGCCCAGAGCACCCAGAGCGGGAGACAAGAGTGAACTGTAAAATTATGCGGCCCAGGGCACCCAGAGTGGGAGACAAGAGTGGAGGACAAATGTAAAAATGAAGCGGCCCAGAGCACCCAGAACGGGAGACAAGAGTAGGAGACAAACGTGGGAGACAAGTATGGGAGACAAGTGTGGGAGACAAGTGTGGGAGATGTGAACTCATGCAGCCCAGAGCACCCAGAGTGGGAGACAAGAGTGGGAGACAAGTGCGAGGCAAGTGGGAGACAAGTGCGGGAGACAAGTGTGGGAGACAAGAGTGGGAGACAAGAGTGGGAGACATGTGTAAAATCATGCGCCCCAAGGCGGCCCAGAGCACCTAGAGTGGGAGTCCAGTGTGGGAGACAAGTGTAAACTCACGCGGCCCAGGGCGCCCAAAGTGGGAGACAAGAGTGGGAGACAAGTGTAAGGCCACGCGGCCCAGAGCACCCAGAATGGGAGACAAAATGGGAGACAAGTGCCGGAGACAAGTGTAAAATCATGTGGCCCAGAGCACCCGGAGTGGGAGACAAGAGTGGACGACAAGTGTGGGAGACAAGAGTGGGAGACTAGAGGCAATAGTGGGAGACAAGTGTAAAATCATGCAGCCCAGAGCACCCAGAGTGGGATACAAGTGTGGAAGACAAGTGTGGGAGAGAAGCGTGGAAGACAAGTGTGGGAGAGAAGCGTGGGAGACAAGGGTGGGAGACGAGTGCGGGAAACAAGTGACAAGTGTAAACGCACCCAAAGTGGGAGACAAGAGTGGGAGGCAAGCGATAGAGTGGGAGACATGTGTAGATCACGCGGCCCAGGGTGAGAGACATGTGTGGGAGACAAGTGGGAGACAAGCGTAAAATCATGCGGGCCAGAGCACCCAGAGTGGAAGCCAAAAGTGAGAGACAAGTGTGGCAGACAAGTGTGGAAGACAAGTGGGAAACAAGTGGGAGACAAGTGTAAAACATGCGGCCCAGAGCACCCAGAGTGGGAGAAAAGTGTGGGATACAAGTTGGAAAAAAGCATGCGGCCCAGAACCCCTACATTGGAAGACAAGAGTGGGAGACAAGTGTAAAGATCATGCGGCCCAAAGCACCCAGAGTGAAAAACAAGTGTGAAAGACAAGTGTGGGAGACAAGTGCGGGGGACAAGTGTAAAATCATGCCGCCCAGACCCTCAGAGTGGAAGACAAGTGTGAGAGACAGTTGTGGGAGAAATGTGTGGGATTCAAGTGACAAGTGTAAACTCATGCGGGCCCAGAGCACCCAGAGCGGGAGACATGAGTGGAAGACAAGTGTGGAAGAAAAGTGGGAAACATGTGGGAAACAAAAAATCATGCGGCCTTGAGCTCCGAGAGTGGGAGACAAGTGTGACAGACAAGTGTGAAATACAAGTGAAAAATCATGCGGCCCAGAGCACCCAGAGTGGAAGACACGCGGAAAAAAGGTGGGAGACATGTGCAAAATAGAGTGAAAGACAAGTGTGGGAGACAAGTGTAAAAATCATGCGGCCCGGATTACCCAGGGTGGGAGACAAGTGTGCGAGACAAGTGGGAAACAAGTGCAACATCATGCGGCCCCGAGCACCCAGAGTGGGAGACAGGATCGGGAGACAAGAGTTGGAGGCAAGCGTTGAAGACAAGTGTAAAATCATGCGGCCGAGAAAGGCCAGACCAGGAGACAAGAGTGGAAGACAAGTGTAAAATCATGCGGCCCAGAGCACCCAGAGTGGGAGACAAGTGTGGGAGACAACTGGGAGACAAGTGTACACTATGCGGCCCAGAGCGCCCAGAGTGGGAGACAAAACTGGGCAGACAAGAGCGGGAGAGGGGGAGACAAGTGTAAAATCATGCAGCCCAGAACAACCAGAGTGGGAGAGCAGAGGGGGAGAGCAGAGTGGGAGAGCAGAGTGGGAGACAAGAGTGGGAGACAAGAGTGACAGACAAGTGTGGGAGACAAGTGGGAGACAAGTGTAAACTTCTGTGGCCCAGAGGACCCAGAGTGGACGACAAGTGTGGGAGACAAGAGTGGGAGACAAGAGGCAATAGTGGGAGACAAGTGCAAAGTCATGCGGCCCAGAGCACCCAGAGTGGAAAGCAAGTGTGAGATACAATTGGGAGACACATGTAAAATCATGCGACCTAGACCACCTAAAGCGGGAGACAAGAGTAGGAGACAAGGGTGGCAGACAAGAGTGGGAGACAAGTGGGAGACAAGTGTAATGGCATGCGGCCAAGGAACGCAAGCCCGGAGACAGAAGCAAAATCATGCGGCCCAGGGATGCAACCCTTTGAAAGGAGTAAGAACCCCATACAGGTAAGGGTGGGAGACAAGTGGGAGAAGTGTATAGTCACGCGGCCCAGAGCACCCAGACTGGGAGACAAGTGTGCGAAAGAAGTGTGGGATACAAGTGGGAGACAAATGTAAAATCACGCGGCCTAGAGCACCTAGAGTGGGCGACAAGACAAGAGTGGGAGACGAAAGTGGGGGACAAGCGGGAGGCAAGTGTAAAATCATGCGGCCCAGAGCACCCTTACTGGAGACAAGTTTGGGAGACAAGTGTGGGAGACATGTGCGGGAGACAAGTGTATGGCATGCGGCCACGGAACACAAGCCCGGAGACAGAGGCAAAATCATGCGGCCCAGGGATGCAACCCTTTGACAGGAGTAAGAACCCCATACAGGTAAGGGTGGGAGACAAGTGGGAGACAAGTGTCTTTAGAGACAAGTGTGCGAGACAAGTGGGAGACAAGTGCAAAATCAGGCGGCCCAGAGCACCCAGAGTGGAAAGCAAGTGTGGGATACAAGTGGGAGACACATGTAAAATCATGCGGCCTAAAGCACCTAGAGTGGGAGACAAGAGTGGGAGACAAGAGTGGCAGACAAGAGTGGGAGACAAGAGTGGGAGACAAGAGTGGGAGACAACTGGGAGACAAGTGAAAAATCATGCGGCCCAGAGCGCCCAGAGTGGGAGACAAGTGTGGGAGACAACTGGGAGACAAGTGTAAAAAATTATTATGCGGCCCAGAGCACCTAGAGTGGGAGACAAGTGTGAGAGACAAGTGCGGGAGACAAGTGCGGGAGACAAGTGTGGAAGACAAGTGTGGGAGAGAAGTTTGGGAGACAAGAGTGGGAGACATGTGTGGGATTCAAGTGACAAGTGTAAACTCATGCGGGCCCAGAGCACCCAGAGCGGGAGACATGAGTGGAAGACAAGTGTGGAAGACAAGAGGGAAACATGTGGGAAACAAGTGTAAATCATGTGGCACAGAGCATCGAGAGTGGGAGACAAGTGTGACAGACAACTGTGAGAGACAAGTGTAGAATCATGCGGCCACGAGCACCCAGAGTGGAAGACACGCGGAAAAAAGGTGGGAGACATGTGTAAAATCACGCGGCCCAGGGCACTCAGAGTGAAAGTGTGGAAGACAAGTGTGGGAGACAAGTGTAAAAATCATGCGGCCCGAAGCACCCAGGGTGGGAGACAAGTGTGCGAGACAAGTGGGAAACAAGTGCAACATCATGCGGCCCAGAGCACCCAGAGTGGGAGACAAGTGTAAAAAATCATGCGGCCCAGAGCGCCCAGAGTGGGAGACAAAACTGGGAGACAAGAGTGGGAGAGAGGGAGACAAGTGTAAAATCATGCAGCCCAGAACAACCAGAGTGGGAGAGCAGAGGGGGAGAGCAGAGTGGGAGAGCGGAGTGGGAGACAAGAGTGGGAGACAAGAGTGGGAGACAAGAGTGGGAGACAAGAGTGGGAGACAAGTGTGGGAGACAAGTGGGAGACAAGTGTAAAGTCACGCGGCCCAGAGCACCCAGAGTGGAAAGCAAGTGTGGGATAGAAGTGGGACACAAATGCGAAATCATGCCACCTAGACCATCTAGAGTGGGAGACAAGAGTGGGAGACAAGTGGGAGACAAGAGTGAGAGACAAGAGTGGGAGACAAGTGTAAGATCATGCAGCCCAGAGCACCCTTAGTGGAGACAAGTGTGGGAAACAAGTGTAATGGCATGCGGTCAAGGAACGCAAGCCTGGGCCAGAGGCAAAATCATGCGGCCCAGGGATGCAACCCTTTGAAAGGAGTAAGAACCCATACAGGTCAGGGTGGGAGACAAGTGGGAGACAAGGGTGGGAGACAAAAGTGGGGGACAAGTGGGAGACAAGTGGGAGACAAGTGGGAGACAAGTGTAAAAAATCATGCGGCCCAGAGCACCCAGAGTGGGAGACAAGTGTGCGACACAAGTGGGAGACAAGTGGGGGACAAAAGTGCAAAACCATCCGGCCCAGAGCACCCAGACGGGAAAGCAAGTGTGGGATACAAGTGGGAGAGAATGTAAAATCATGCGGCTTAGAGGACCTAGAGTGGGAGACAAGAGTGGGACACAAGAGTGGGAGACAAGTGGGAGACAAGAGTGGGAGACAAGTGGGAAACAAGTGTAAACTTATGCGGTCCAGAGCACCCAGAGTGGGAGACAACGGTGGGAGACAAGAGTGGGAGACAAGAGTGGGAGACAAGAGTGGGAGACAAGAGTGGGAGACAAGAGTGGGAGACAAGTGGGAGAAGTGTAGGACCATGCGGCCCAGAGCACCCTTACTGGAGACAAGTGTGGGAGACAAGCGTGGGAGACAAGCGTGGGAGACAAGCGTGGGAGACAAGTGTGGGAGACAAGTGTGGGAGACAAGTGTATGGTATGCGGTCAAGGAAGGCAAGCCCGGAGACAGAGGCAAAATCATGCGGCCCAGGGATGCAACCCTTTGAAAGGAGTAAGAACGCCATGCAGGTAAGCCGTTAAAACCTGTTCGGGGAACAAAACCGTTTGAAACTCTTGAAGGTGTTCGACTTAAAGGAGGAGCTTCACGACCCAGATGGTGGTGCTGGGAGTCCTCCTCCCATCTGTTTCGTCTTCGCTGCATCTTTTGTGCCCCGTGTGGCAGTCCTGCTCGGCGTCGTCCTTCATGATGGCCCGGAAGAGCTCCAGTACTGCATTCTCCGCCTTCTCGGGCTCCTCCAACACACGAAACAAACGAAACAAACAAAAGAAACAGAACAAAGCAGAGCGCTGACGGAACTGACAAAACACAAAATGTTAAAAGCACTGCTAAAAGCACAGGGATTGAAGATATTGAACAGATTTGAACAGATTTGACCAGATTTGAACAGATTTGAACAGATTTGAACAGTCCAGCTGAACGGTTCCCCAAATCTTGCCGATGCCCTGGGTCCTTCTCCTCCTTCTCCTCCTTCGCCTCCTTCAGGCTTTCTCGTGGCCTGAGAGAATGGGAGAAAAGTGAGAGGAAGAATCTTTTAAGCACATACTTTGTAGATACAGTCTGAGTATTGTATAAGAATGCATTGTGTAAGACTTTGAAGGGCTCGGACTCAACGCGGGCTACATATTTTGAACTATACCAAGGCCATAATTACTACTTTAAGAACTTGGTGATGTTTAGTGGTTTCCTGGTATCCTGGTTGGTTTTTGCTAAGCATTTGCAAGGTTACCTGTAGTTTCTCATTTCCATGTTGAAATTGCACTTTAATCAAAAAAGAAAAGTTGGAAGGTACTTTAACCCAATACACTATCTAGGGGCCAGGAGCAAANCTTTAATCAAAAAAGAAAAGTTGGAAGGTACTTTAACCCAATACACTATCTAGGGGCCAGGAGCAAAGCTCTGTTTTTAGTTTCTGGCTGTTCTTATCTCGAGGACAGCCTGGTATTTGACTGTAAGCCTGTCTGATCAAAGCGGCTATCAATTTTCATTTCTCATGGCTGGCACGCGAATGTTGCACCCTTTTGCCGA
>BGPT01000470.1:3021-38555 GCA_003297045.1 Symbiodinium sp. clade C Y103 | reverse complement strand
GCCGCTAGTTCCAAAATGATATTACTGGACGCCGCTAGTTCCAAAATGATATTACTGGACGCCGCTAGTTCCAAAATGAGAATACTGGCTGCCGCTAGTTCCAAAATGATATTACTGGAGGCGGCTACTTCCAAAATGATATTACTGACAGCCGCTAATTCCAAAATGATATTACTGGACGCCGCTAGTTCCAAAATGATATTACTGGACGCCGCTAATTCCAAAATTATATTACTGGACGCCGCTAGTTCCAAAATGAAATTGCTGGACGCCGCTAGTTCCAAAATGAAATTACACTGGACGCCGCTAGTTCCAAAATGAAATTACTGGACGCCGCTAGTTCCAAAATGAGAATACTGGCCGCCGCTAGTTCCAAAATGATATTACTGGACGCNTCCAAAATGAAATTACTGGACGCCGCTAGTTCCAAAATGAGAATACTGGCCGCCGCTAGTTCCAAAATGATATTACTGGACGCCGCTAGTTCCAAAATGTCATGACTGGCCACCGCTAGTTCCAACATGATATTACTGGACGCCGCTAGTTCCAAAAATGAAATTACTGGACGCCGCTAGTTCGTTCCAAAATGAAATGACTGGCCGCCGCTAGTTCCAAAATGATATTACTGGACGCCGCTAGTTCCAAAATGAAATTACTGGACGCCGCTAGTTCCAAAATGAGAATACTGGCCGCNTGATATTACTGGACGCCGCTAGTTCCAAAATGAAATTACTGGACGCCGCTAGTTCCAAAATGAGAATACTGGCCGCCGCTAGTTCCAAAATGATATTACCGGACGCCGCTAGTTCCAAAATGAAATTACTGGACGCCGCTAGTTCCAAAATGAGAATACTGGCCGCCGCTAGTTCCAAAGTGAAATTACTGGACGCCGCTAGTTTCAAAATGATATTACTGGACGCCGCTAGTTCCAAAATGAAATTACTGGACGCCGCTAGTTCCAAAATGAAATTACTGGACCCCGCTAGTTCCAAAATGATATTACTGGACGCCGCTAGTTCCAAAATGATATTACTGGCCGCCGCTAGTTCCAAAATGATATTACTGGACGCCGCTAGTTCCAAAATGATATTACTGGCCGCCGCTAGTTCCAAAATGATATTACTGGACGCCGCTAGTTCCAAAATGATATTATACTGGACCCCGCTTGTTCCAAAATGAAATTACTGGACGCCGCTAGTTCCAAAATGAAATTACTGGACGCCGCTAGTTCCAAAATGATATTACTGGACGCCGCTAGTTCCAAAATGATATTACTGGCCGCCGCTAGTTCCAAAATGATATTACTGGACGCCGCTAGTTCCAAAATGATATTANNATGATATTACTGGACGCCGCTAGTTCCAAAATGATATTACTGGCCGCCGCTAGTTCCAAAATGATATTACTGGACGCCGCTAGTTCCAAAATGATATTACTGGACGCCGCTAGTTCCAAAATAAAATTACTGGACGCCGCTAGTTCCAAAATGATATTACTGGACGCCGCTAGTTCCAAAATGATATTACTGGACGCCGCTAGTTCCAAAATGATATTACTGGACGCCGCTAGTTCCAAAATGATATTACTGGACGCCGCTAGTTCCAAAATGAGAATACTGGCTGCCGCTAGTCCCAAAATGATCTTACTGGACACCGCTAGTTTCAAAATGTTCCAAAATGAAATTACTGGACGCCGCTAGTTCCAAAATGATATTACTGGACGCCGCTAGTTCCAAAATGAAATTACTGGACGCCGCTAGTTCCAAAATGATATTACTGGACACCGCTAGTTCCAAAATGATATTACTGGACGCCGCTAGTTCCAAAATGAAATTACTGGATGCCGCTAGTTCCAAAATGAAATTACTGGACGCCGCTAGTTCCAAAATGATATTACTGGACACCGCTAGTTCCAAAATGATATACTGATCGCCGCTAGTTCCCAAATGAGATTACTGACCGCCGCTTGTTCCGCCTCTTGTCTCTCTGCAGGCCTGACAGAAATGAATTAGCGGACGCCGCTAATTCCAAAATGGTGTGCTTCTTGCTCTGCCTCTGCTGTTTGCTTCTCCGGTGGGTTGTACATGTTCTGTATCGGTCCTTCAATACTAAGTTAAGAATCCAATAAGAATTTGAGGGTGGCTCACCTTATATATCTCCAAAATCCTCGATAATTGAAATTAAGAATTTGCGGGACCCTGGGCTTGCAGCTATCGGATTCTTAAACAACTCTCGGGCTGTATCCTATAAATATGTGAATTAGACATATGAACAAATCTGCACATATCTGGCTTTGCCGTGTCGTTTCTTACTGCACCGCACCTTTCAGCTTTGGATTGAGGCTTCGAAGGCTTCGCCAGCCTGCCACAAAAATGCAGCACATGTAGAGCTGCAGAGTTGTGCGTTTCAGCAACGGCCGAAGCATCCGCAGAGTTCCCATCTCAGAACCAATATCAGAAATTCTCACAGTCGATTTTGTATTCGATCACAGTCTTCATCTTTTGTGTTCCTCATGTCCTCTTTCAGTTGTCAGCAAATGTTGAGCCTCTCCAGAAATGCCTTGACCTGAAGGAACGCAAAGGTTTTGAAAAGTAAGTTGTCTTCATGAATACCATGTAGTACAAAGTAAGAAGAAAAGAACGGCATTTGCCAACAGAGAAATAGAATAGAAGGACATGACCACACATCCTGAAGGAACGAATCGGAGATGCTGAGTCAATTGGCAACAAAAATCAAATCGGCTGACCTAGATGTTGCTTTGACACAAGAGCACTTGTGCCGTTTTTCCTCCACCGTTCATAAAGCGTTCATGATTTGATGTTTTTGAACATGTCCATCACCTGCGGCTTGTTCCTCTCCTTGGCGAGCTGCAGTGGCCTGGGTATTCAGAAGCACTGGGCTCGATGATATCTGCCACAAAGCATTCGCGACATGTTCCGGCATGTTCCGTCTCTGGTCCACATGTGCAAACAAAGCAAGCATACAAAGCAACCAAACATATCCATACCCAACGACCACTTCCTCACCGTTTCCGTCACTACTCTCCGTGACTGGCTCCCGTTGGCTGAGCCGGAGTCGTTTGCTTTGCTGGATTTTTCAAAGTCAGAGCATCTAGATTTGACCTTGAAGAGCTCTGCCACTGCATGCCAAAGCAAATGTCGCAAAGCCACTTTTGAAACGATGCAACATGTAGACATCTCAACGTGTTGACGCCCCACATCACATACACCACCACAGTGCAATAGAACCAACTGTCCAAACATCTCTAGGAATAGCCATAGCTCGACTAGCTGATCAAGTGAATCGAGTGGCTGATTTTGAACATTTTGAAGCTCGATTAGCAGCTGTCTCTTGCAGCTGTTGCAGCTGTTCGCTGATCTCTTCAAGTGGCTCTTCCAACAGCTGCTTCAAGGAATCCACATCATCGCGCATGACAGCCTTTGCGTCGGAAGGGAAACCGAGAACTGGAAGCACGGGCAGTTGAAAAAGAACCAAGGACTAGAGTGACTACAGTGGTGACCAGAACTGGCAAGACCGTTGCACAGAAAGTGGCAGAACCTAGGCTAATTGCCCAAGAAAGTCGAAGCGCGACACCACGAGCAAACGAACCCAACTTATTCCATGTCATGAATATAGCAGGTGTTTTTTGAGTGCCGAGAGCTAGCTGGCTGCCCAGTGCCTTGCCATTACGAAGAATTCAGAGAAGTAGTTCTGGAATTGGTATCCGTATATGCTCAACTCTGCTCAACGCCCCCAGGAACTTCTGTGCTTGATAAATCTATTGTGACTTGCAGAGAAAAATGCATGTCATTTTTCCATGAAAGTTTTTCGTCAGTTCGGGGAAATCATCCGTTCAAACGGCAACATTCCTGCACAACACTAAACCAAGAGTGCAGCATTCCTAACAAGATGTAGCATTCCCGGAATAAAATGCCGTTTTCATCCAAAGAATAATCCGTCAAGATGGGTTGCACTCTGCCTCTAAGAAGCGATATCTCTGCAAATTGTTAAGTACCCCTGCAAAAGTTTCAGTCTTTTGAATAAGTAGTTGAATAGCACTGTATCCTTTCCAACAAGGCAATTTCTAGCGCAAAGTCCAATATGCTCCAAACATACCGTGGAAGAACGCGGTGTTCCTTACAATGATTTAGCATGCCCTGCTTTTCAAAATACACCGTTCATTCAAGCTGCAATCTTTCTTTGAGAAAGTACAGAGAACTTGCATTAGTTCTCTCACGGAGCAGTATTCTTGCAAAGTATGAAGTGTCCATCTAAAGGATGCTCTCTTTGAAGAAGTGCAGTCTTTTCCTGTTCTTGGAAGGAGCACTACGCATTGAAAGGAAGATACCGCATCTTTTCATGGACAAGATCCCTGAAAGGAGAGTTAACTACTTCAAACCGAATGATAGACTCGTTTGCATAGTTTGCAAGACCATATATCCTTAAACATTTTCTTGTTTCATAGATTGCAATTTCTTGGCGAAGAATACTGAATTAAAGTATCTAAAGCATAGTGTGGCACAAAGAGTTCAAACCTGCAGCAATGCATTTTCGTTTTTTCCGACAGACATGCTTGTTGCGGGCATTGAACGCTTGGTTTTGGATACATTCGCTTATTCTGGGGTCAAACTTGGCTTTTCCGTGCTCAAGACAATTCGATTGTTTCTCAGGCTTTTAGGTATATCCTCAGGATGATGAAATGCTACAAGAGAACACTGCTTTCTAGACCATCTTCAGACTAGTCCCCAAAACATTGCTTTGTTTTGATTTGTTGGTTTCTGTTGATGTTTATTTGCTTGCCTTGATTCTTGTGTTTTTTGTTTTCAGGGTCAATCCAGATTATTTTTTTTGTTTCAGGTTGAGGCATCATTTAGTTCGTCAATTGTGGCTTGTGAAAGTCGCTCTCTGTTCAGCAAACAACCCTTGCAAACTATGCACAACTCAAACCTACAACATCTATGCCTCGATGTTCAAGAAAGCATCAAAGCTGTGATATGTGACCATGTGTGCAAGAAATGTCATGTGAATGGCGTACTCAACACGGGCAAGAAACATACAAAGTGTCAGTGTGACCGAAAGCCCAGCTTTCACACTGAAGACTCCAAAAAGTAAGCTTTGCATCCCAACCATCGTTCAAAGATTTCATCGACATTTTTCGACATTACATGCCCTGAAAGTGGTATTGGCTGCAGGGAAGAGTCTAAAATCTCTCATCTTGTCCGGGTCAGTTCTCTTCAGACCCCCACGCGGAACACCTCTTTGATCGCAGCATCGTCCTCGCATGACTACCCAAGCAGTTGAAACTGCATTGAAAGCAGTCGGAATTCAAGCAAAATTCCGTGAAATTGATCGAAAACAACTTGTGGCAAAGACACTACAACCGTTCTCGGCTCCAATGACCCCAATGTCTTGGTCTTGTATGTTGCTTCGGCTGCTTGGGCTACTTGGCCGATGGAGCGATGAAGAAAAGAAACGATTGCATTTAGAAAAAAATCGACCATCAATGACAATCATATCGGGTCGATTGAATTTTGTCGAAATGCTCAGGCGTCCTTGGCCATGTCAAGTGTCTTTCCTGGGCAAGTCGCAAGGGGCACAATTCATGCTCTAGAGTCTGGAATGAATCTGCCGGCCTGCCGGCGTGTCTTGTGGATCTTGCTTGCTCGTAGTTGTATTGTCTGTCTTGTCTTTTGCCTTGTCTAGACTTTCCCTCTTCTTCGTCTTTGTCGTCACTGCGTTCACCGTCCTCTTCGTGCTTTTCGTCTTCATCTTTCGTCACGGGGCGCTGGGCTCAACTCTGCCCCAGCCTTGCTCAACACGCGCTTGGTTTTGAACATTTTGCTGTTATTTCCATAGTGTCTTTCCGTTTTTTGGCTGTGTTTGCCATCGGTTTGCTCCGTCGTTTCTTGTATCCAATATTGCCAATACTTGATATAGTAGGTGGCCTGTCCATCCACTGGTTTTTGTGCAGAACACCTTTTACGCTTGTAACCTTTCTTGGCCTTTTCCAAAACCCTGGCTTACACACTCATGCTTTGGTTTAAACTTAAACGGTGGTTTACACATGTTTTGCGCAAAAGCCATGGTCTACACAAAACACTGTTTTACACCAATACTGTGTTATGCACAAAAACCATCTTTTACATTCTTTTACACAAAAACCATGTTCTTGCTAGGCCTGTGCAAGCGCTATTTGCGGCTTGCAGTATAGCTCTTTCCATGGTGGCCGGTGGAACACGCCGAAGGCGGATAAATTTGCTGTAAGTGACTCAGGATCTCATAAATCGCATTGTCTGTGATAATGTGTGCTTCGTGACTCTGAACATCTCTGAACAGGGGCTTGCACCTTTACATCGGATGGTTTTCCGGTCCTTGATGCTCATCCCCCAATTGATCCGGAGATTCTTTGCATCTCTGATTTCTACAAAATTCTGCATATTTCTGGTATTATTCTCATTCATGTGCCATTTTTTTTTGTTCTTCAAAAATTCTGTTGTTTGACAGTCGCACTCTTCAGGCTAAGGATCACATTGAGGGCATCTGCCTGACAGGACCACATTGATCCGAGAGGATCAAAAATGTTGAAGTGTACGGCATAGGTGGCTCTCAGGCTGCACAAAACAACGAAGAAACAAGGAACATACAGCTCGACCGGATTGAAATGGATTGAAAAACAAGGAAACAACAGGTTGACTGGATTTTTTCAATCGACAAATGGAACCATCAAAAATGCTGGTGTCGTGTTGTCTAGCCTGCAAATCCTTTTGCTCAAACCGCTTCAGCTGCCCATCACATGGAACCGGACTCCAGTGGTGCAGACATGTACTGACATGTGTCCAGTAACGACATCAAACCACTCCCGGGTCATCAAACTGAAATCATTAATCTCCAAATTTGCTAGTATGTATAGATATCCGACACGTTCATTGATGTTTTTCAGTTTGTTGTCACATAGCCAACGATAGATCAAATGGTTCAAGACGTCGTGCGTGGTGGCTTTGGATGGCTTTGGTGATGCTAACCATGAGTCTTGGAAGCGTTGATCCAAGAGAGGCGGCGCAATAGGTTTGCAGCACATGGTGCTGTCACTCTCGTGGCCTTCAGAAATTGCTGTTGACAGTTGTTGATCCCAACATGGCACATGCCTCCAATCTCTATCAATAAAAATTCTCGATGGAAAAAAATCCAGTTGACGGGTGCAAAACACAGGGTTTCGCACACCTGCTTGCTTGCGCCCTGATTGAACCAACTAGGTATTGACTCTCACCAGCCAAGCATCGGCACTTGCCGATCGAATGCTCTCTAGTGACTTGCTCAGTTTGACTTGGTGGCCGAAGGTTGCGAAGCTCGGAAACTGCGAATCAATATGTATGTGAAGTATTGTGAATTTACATGTTGGTACATGTGTCTGGTTTTCTGGGCGCATACCTCAATGTGCCTTAAAAGAAACGAATTCCAAATTCAGGGCACGATCCCTTTTGTATTTTCGCAACGAATTCCATTGCCCCATCAGCGCCTGCAGTCGCTCAAGCACTGATCTCCTGAGACCGGAAAAAACCGCGGAGCAGGTCAGGCCCTTCCGTCGCGCGAAGAGTTGTTACACAGATTAGTAGGATTTTTTATGATGAATTGCCACTCCACCATTTGATCCATCTTGCATTTGCATGTTTTCATTTGGGCTGCAGTTGAACATATCCTGATCTGCAGCTATCCCTTTCAAGTATCAACTGTAGGGGAAGGCACCCCGATCGCATCTTGGAGGAAAAACAAGGAATTCCTGCACCATCGTTTGCACAAATCGAGAAGTGTAACAGAACCTTGCCTGCACCTGCCGTTGAACAGGTTATGAGCCCAAGCGGCCCCTTCAGGCTCTGAGATGTCAGTAATGCAGAGAAGGAGGGCAACTCAAGAAGAGCTCGACCAAGGAGCTTAAGAAATGCGGCAGGCTGAAGCAAGGATGAGGACAGAGGCTGCTAGTTTGGGAGAAGAGGCTTTGGAAGATAGGAAAGTAGACGAGACGGTTTCAGAAGGAGTAAAGGGAAGCATAGAGAATTGTCCCTTAAAAGAAGTAGAAGATGTCAAACAAGAATCAGCAAAGAAAAGTCCAGAAGTTGTCACGCCGAAAGCCAAGTCAGGTGCACCGTTGACACCACCGCCAGCTTATCTTCCATCGCAGGATCCCAGGTCAGCCGGTCTGAAAACACCAGAACAGTCCAGTGAGCTTAGAGGTGCTGCTGAGGTCAGAGAGGAGCAGCTGGCCCGAAGGTCTCCGAAACGAATCCAGGCAGTCCAAGGAAGACCGATCTGGGAATCCGCCGTCTGGAGATAAGTTTAGAAGCGACTTTGTTCAAACTCCGTTGTTCACTGAGGAACAAGCCAGGGCCTTGCACGAATTGCATGATAGGGCACCATGGCTGCATCAATCAGGACGTTCTGTCTTCTCTCCATTCCCACAGCGACCTGCGTTTGTAGACCAAGAAGAAGAGAGGTTGAGAGAGGGTTTGTCTGAGAGAGATAGGCAGTTGCAGCTCATGAGAGATCAGTTGTTTCGAGAACAAGTAGAGAAAGATGAACTGAGGAGAACTGTTTCTTCAGTCTTGGAGGACAACAAGAGGATGATGGTTAGACTTCAGGACTTAGAAGCGAAAGTCAAAGACCCAGAGCCCAGGTTTCCGACACCAGAAGATCACCAATCTAAGGAAGCTGAGACCACCAAAACGATTTTAGGAGCACAGGAGGCTGAGACCCCCAAAGCCCGCAAAGGGTCAGGCCCAGCCTTTGCACCTGAAGAAGCAAAGCCAGAAGCAGCGGGGAACTAATCAGAGAAAGTTCATGCTGCTTATGATGGAATCGATGAAAGAGATGCACAAGAACTTCGTAGCCAACCGTGATGAAGCTGGGACCATCAAAGGGGTCGAAGTGGTGAGAAGCGGGGCTCCTGAACTGCCAGCACTGCCACCTTGGAACCCTTCACAGGGTCGGGTGCGGCTGCGGTTGTTTCATCGTCGAATCGGTTCCTCCACTGTGTTTTGCATCCAACGGTTGTTTTTCTGTGCGCAGTTAGTGTGTGTTTCGGAATCTGTGGTCGCAGATCGCAGTGGAATGTCAGCATGAACGTTCTCATGTTGTGTTGCCATGTGCGTAGAGAGGTTCTTGGGTAAATTCAACAGGGCTTAATTAATCTGGCAGCAACGGCCAGGATCTTCTGTTTGTTCTCGTCGAGGATAATATCAATTGTGTCAACTAAGGCCCAGACCTCCGAATGCAAAAGCAATGAATGTCGAAATCAATACTTCCAAAACTTTGAAAACAATAGTGGAATGAGAAGTCATCAACTGTAAATAAGTTTCACGAAAGAAAATTCATCGAAGGAAGTTTAGAAGTCAAACTTCCGACAATATGGACATATGGAAAAGCCAAGATGGGAAGAGCCACAGAAGAGAGAAGATCAGACAGGAGAAAGTCAGAAGAGAGAAGGTCAGAGAGGAGAAAGTCACAAGAGAGAAGATGCAGGTGCGCGAAAAGGTAGGAAAGTCGCGAAACACTGTTTTCCCAATGTTTTGTGGCTCCGGAGGGTCGAAAAGTAGGCTCGCTAAAGTGGCGGGTGCGGAGCCATCTGGGCAGATGAGAGATCAAAAAATGCACGCCGTTGTGGCGCCAAGCACATTTGCAAGTCAAAATGCAAAAAGCACCGCATGTTCAGAGCACTTTTGGAAGTTGAGAGGTGGAAAAAGTGCATGGCGTTCTGGCGCGAAGCACATTTGCAAGTCAAAAGTGTTAAAAACTGTCGGTTTCGGAGCACTTTTGGAAGTTTAGATGTCGACAAAGTGCACACCGCTGTGGCCCGAAGCTCATTTTGAAGTAAAAAGTGACAAAGCACACCATGTTCGGAGCATTTTTGGAAATTGAGATGTTGCGCACGGCGCTGTGGCGCGAAGCACATTTGGAAGTCAAAACGCTAAAAGCACCGCACGCTCGGAACACTTTTAGAAATTGAGCTGTCGAAAAAGTGCACGACGCTGTGGCGCGAAGCACATTTGGAAGTCAAAAATGTTAAAACCTGAGGGTCTCGGACCACTTTTGGACGTTCAGACTTCGTTTTCTGTGGCAGGCGCAAGGGATTTTGCACCTTGTCAAAAGGAGCTAAACGTGTGGCTTTTGTATAATTTTCAAAAACAATGCCAGGCATGGGACATTGAAGAAGATTTGCAAAGATGCATGTCGCGCGGTAAGCGCAGCAGCACAAGAGACGCATCTAGCAGACATGTTCAGAGGTGAGGGCGCTGATTTCCTGAGAAAGGCTGCATTTTCGAGCGTCAGATCTTCATGTTTGCTACGGTGATTTTGCGTGACAGGCGCAGCATTTCGTATGACCTGGCTTCACTTTTTTTGTGGCACGCGCAATACTTTAGAGACATGGTATGGAAAATTGCAAAACGAATTGGTACGAGGCCGTCAGCTCTGCACCCAACTTTCGATTTTTGATGGAAGTCTCGCAGATTTGCTTCGTTTTTGATGTTGTCAGTCTGCACTACACTACACTACACTACAGGCAACCACAACTACAACTACAACCACAGCTACAACCACAACTACAACTACATCTACCACCACCACAAAAAACTACAAACTACACCACACTACCCTGCACTACACTGCAACCACACTACACTACACCACACTAGACTAGACCACAGCAAGAACTACAACTACAACCGCACCTACAACTACAACTACAACTACCACTACAACTGCAAGTGCAACTGCAACTAACATTACCACTACAACTACAACCACAACAACCACAACAACCACTACAACCACTACAACCACTACAACCAGAACTACAACTACGACAACCACTACAACTACTACAATCACTACAATCACTACAACTACAACCACAACAACCACTACAACTACCACTACCACGACAACTATAACTACAACCACAATACAACTACAACTACAACTACAACTAAAACCAGAACTACATCTACAACTACAGCCGCAACTACATCTACAACTACACTACATTACAGCTACACTGCGCGGCCTCCAACCACTTGTTGGTCCATCAGTGGGTTTGCTCTGCCATCCATGATTCACAACAACCAACTTCTCCTATAGGTTTCGTATCTTGAGAAATACAAACCAAGAAAGTCTCAAGTTGAGTAGAAGGTAAATGACACTTGGGGCCCCGACCATATAGCTTGGGTAAGATTCAAATAATTCCGTTTCATTAAGAAATTCAAGCCCAAATGGCCTACTGCTGTCTTGTGACATATTCCTGTCATGTGACATTCTCCATCGTTCGTAGTTCATACATTTTGGCATGGAGCCAGATCCCACGGGCACTCAGTCCCGTCAAATTCCAAGGTATTGCAGTACCCCACTCCGGCACCGATTAATGTACGTCACGGAACGTACTTGGGGCACTCACAACTCAGTGAGACTGTACCCAAACACACTGGTGATTAGAGTATTTAGAAAATACTCTGAGGAAGAACGTTAGAAAGATGACATTGCCGATGCCTTGAGGTTGCCTTAATAAGTTTCCTGATGCCTTGAACATGCATCATGATAAGTCCGGTTCTAAGCTTAGCCCGTTGCTGTGACGAATGCAGGTACACCAGTGTGATCAGCCCTGGCTTCCACCATCATGCATAGCTTCGTTGGCATGCGTTTGCATGATGGCCGCATGCCCCCTGCAAATCCTTTTCACATTAAATCCAAATAGAGTTCTTACCCGTAAAAGAAATAGGGTAGGAAATCGTTTGGGATTTTTTTTCAATTTGGGTTTTTTTTTTGGATTTCTGGTTAGGTCAGTTGTCCATCCTATTTGCATGCTATTTGCAACATTTGGGAGCTGGAACCTTCCATTTTGCATGCTATTTGCAGCATTTTGGAGCGGAACCTTCCATTTTGCATGCTATTTGCAACATTTTGGAGCTAGAACCTTCCATTTTGCATGCTATTTGCAACATTTTGGAGCTGGAACCTTTCATTTTGCATGCTATTTGCAACTTTTGGAGCTGGAACCTTCCATTTTGCATGCTATTTGCAGCATTTGGGAGCTGGAACCTTCCATTTTGCATGCTATTTGCAGCATTTTGGAGCTGGAACATTTCATTTTGCATGCTATTCGCGGCATTTTGGAGCTGGATGTGTGTTGTTGTAATGTTTGTGGTTGTGCTTGTTGTTGTGTTTGTTGTTGGGATGTTTGTTGTTGTGATGCTTGTTGTTGCGATGGTTGCTGTTGTGATGTTTGTTGTTTTGATGTTTGTTGTTGTGATGGTTGTTGTTGTGGTGTTTGTTATTGTGATGGTTGTTGTTGTTGTCATGGTTGTTGTTATTGTGTTTATTGTCGGTATGGTTGCTGTTGCTGTTGTTGTTGTTGTTGTTGTTGTTGTTGTTGTTGCTGTTGTTGTTGTTCTTGGCATGCGGCTGATACGCCGCCCGTGGAAGGGTTGCAAAATTTGGAATGTGCCATTTACGATCCTGTGGAAAGGTTGCAAATTTCAAAAATGAGGCTTGCGAAAATGGAGGGTTAGGAATTAATTTTCGGAGGTTCGGAGGTGAAAATCTTTGGGTGGGGGAGGGACATGTGACCGTTCTTGTAAGATGTCGTTGTACGCAGTGGATGCTATGAAGATCTTGGGGTTGGGGTGGGGGGAGGACATGTTAATGTTCTTGTAAGATGTCGTTGTACGCAGTGGATGCTACGTTGAAGATCTTGGGGTTGGGGTGGGGGGGGGACATGTTAACGTTCTTGTAAGGCGTCGTTGTACGCAGTGGATGCTACGGTGAAGATCTTGGGGTGGGGGGGGACATGGTAACGTTCCTGTAAGATGTCGTTGTACGCAGTGGATGCTACGTTGAAGATCTTGGGGTTGGGGTGGGGGAGACATATTGGCGTTCTTTTAAGATGTCGTTGTACCCAGTGGAAGCTACGTTGAAGATCTTGCGGTTGGGGTGGGGCGGGGGACATGTTAATGTTCTTGTAAGATGCCGTTGTACGCAGTGGATGCTATGTTGAAGATCTTGGGGTTGGGGTGGGGGAGGGACATGTTAACGTTCTTGTAAGATGTCGTTGTACGCAGTGGATGCTACGTTGAAGATCTTGGGGTTGGGGTGGGGGAGACATATTGGCGTTCTTTTAAGATGTCGTTGTACGCAGTGGATGCTACGTTGAAGATCTTGGGTTTGGGGTGGGGGGGGACATGTTAATGTTCTTGTAAGATGTCGTTGTGCGCAGTGGATGCTACGTTGAAGATCTTGGGGTTGGGGGGGGACATGGCAACGCTCTTGTAAGATGTCGTTGTACGCAGTGGATGCTACGTTGAAGATCTTGGGTTTGGGGTGGGGGGGACATGTTTGCTCTGATGCTTCCAGGAACGATCAAATCAAAGATCATAGCAAGTTGGCACGTGAATCTATAAAAAAGCATGAAATCCTAATCATTTTTTAAACCCTTGAAGACTAAAATCGCAATACCTCCCAAGCGAAATGGCCATTTTTGATCTTGAGTCACACGCCTGCCACGCGAAATGGATGTTCAAATTGACGTCATTTTTAAACTGTGCTCAGTACTCATGCTATATGGCCCTTAGGCATCGGTCCAAAACAAAAACACAGGCACAAATTCACAAGCAATGAGTTGAGCACTACGCTTTGTCGTACCCAATTGAGACAATTTTCCAGCCCACAAACTTTACAATAAAGTTGGCTAAAAGATAGCGGAGTGTGCACAGTGGTCGCTGTACAAGTGACTTATGCAAAATCAATCAATGTCGTGAGATGTCATTAGACATGTCAAAAAGAAGACTCGGAGTCAGCTCGTATTATTTTTCGACATAAGTGCGGTCACACTGTCTGTCTCGGCAAAATGCGTATATCGGTGAAATGTCTCTACTGAGATTGCAAGATTCAAAAGTCGGTCACACTGAAAACAAAGACCAGAACACAAAATAACAGGATGAATCGGATCTCCAAAGTTACTCATTCAAGTAACGAATCATCCACGATTTTTTGTTGCTTTGTGTTGCTTGTCGGCTCAAGCCACAGGGTGTGTTTTCGGTTTCACAGTGTGGTTCAACCTTAGCACCGCCACTTTCGCGTCACATTCAGTGTGTAAACACATACATGATCTCAGTGCGGTTAAACATTTTCTCAACTTTCGATGCAATGTGTTTTGCAACTGTTGGTCTGAAGCCATTTGCAGGCGTCGGCTCACATGTGAACGGTTTGACGTTGTCATGCCCAATGGCACGTATCAGGATGGTTTCACAGCTGCGAGATTCGGCAGAAAGATGGTTTCAGCAACGGATTTTTGAAATTGTTGAAAACAGATCGAGAAACACTTCTTCGCGCAAGTGCAAATCTGGATGTAGCGGAGATAGCAGCCTGCGTTGTTTGCGTTGAAAAATGACCCACGCGGTGACGCTTCAGTTTGCAGCAGCAATTTCAATTTAGGCGGCGATATTTGCGCAAGTTGTTTCATCATGCGGTCACAGATTATGCTTTGCAACTTGTTGCGACACTGGCTGTGGCAAAGCATGCCGCAAACAGTTGCTGGTGAGCCGGGGTTTCTAGATACTTCATGGTAGCTTCGCTGTTTCACTTGACCATTGCAGTCGGCCAGGATACTTTGACATGTCGGCCAGGATACTTTGACATGATATGGAGATGCCATGGCTTTGTTTCTCTGCTGAATCTCATGCCCGCAAGAAACGCCGTATAAGCGACACTCTTGCATGGCGACTTAGCAGTCGCCTGCCATGATAGCGTGATGGCTTGCAAATGCACAAGAGCTATAGGAGCCTAAGTCTCATTCATTACACAAGTTCATGCATGATTTTTCATCGCAACATGTATCTTTCATTCTCATTCATTCATTCTCATTCATCGTCATTCACCATCATCAATCATCCTACGATTTCTTGCTATCTTCTCCTTCCCTACTCTTTTCGTCTACTCCCTCCTGCTTTCCTTTCGGGCCACACTGTCGTCTAGTTTTCTTGTCCACCCCCTTTTGATCTACTACTCCCTCCTGCCTTTCTTTCGGGCCACACTGCCATCTAGTTTCAACTTTCTGGAACCCCAAATCACTAATGCAAACCACCTGCACAAGCGCACGTTATTGATTGCTTGAGGTTGAAAAGGCTGCGGAAGCTCGGGAGAATGACCAGGAGAGGAAGCTGAAGCAAGCTGATCGGCAAAGGCAGAAGGACATGGTCGAACTGGCCGTGCTGTGCGACCGCATGGACAATGATGGCAGTGGTGCTTTGTCCCTTCACGAGATGCTAGATGGCTTCGACTATGACCTAGATTTCCAGAGGGTGATGGCACGAATGGACATCGAAAGGTCGGAGATGGAGACTTTGCTCAAGGCTTTAGATGCCGATGCGTCGGGAGAGTTGGACTTTCTAGAATTCTGCTATCATTTGGGTAGCTGCAAGAGGAGAGATCCATTGATGCTCTCTGCTTTGACCAGGTATGGCGTGATGGAAGTGAAAACGTTGATCCATAGCGAAGTTTCCAAGGCTTTGGAAGAACAGAGGCAGATGCTTCAAGATCAGCTGGAACTTTTTTCCCACATCCCAAGCTGTGAACATGCCGCGAAGGAGCTGAGACAGAAACGCTTGGAAAAGGCGCGTGATGCTGGTTCCGACAGCGGCGGGCAGCATGGGAAGCATGTGGGAAACAGTGAAAGCACCAAGCCCGTGCCAAAGCAGCACGCGCGGCGCACGCAGCACCAGCACCAGGTGCACAAAAGATGTCTCAAACCTCGCCTGGAACTTTGCCTGCTGAGTCCATGGGGCTCAGTGTGGAACTTCACAGGGTTGAAGCCATCTCTGATTCTTTGTCGGCAAGTTGCAAGTTCTACCAGACCATGCAGAGCCAACTCGAGTCCCTAATGCTGACAATAGAACAACTCAGGGCAGACATCCCGCAAGAGCCTGCAGCTAGTTTGAAGCCTACCAGTCCCGTCGTTCATGAGCTTGAGTCGACGACCCAGGTGATGCAGGTGAGCCAGGTGACACTGGATGCAGTAGAAGTAGATTCCCGTTATGATGAGCTGCAGCGCGAAGAGGAGGCGCTACATGCTAAGTGCAGAAGCCTCATCGATTCCATTGCGCTGTCCCTGGGTGAGCCTCATGTGGCCAGGGACCATGTCCGAGTATGACAGCAGCGATATGCAGCGATGGCCCGGCAACTCTGTGGGCGGCGCTGCGGTAGTTTCAGTCAGCTTTGGTCTCAAACCGAAAGTCACATTTGTTGGTTCAAAAGATGTCCCGTACAGTGCCAGCATCCCAATTTCACGACAGACCAACCTCCCAGACAACGCTGTTGCCGGACAATGCTTTTGCCAACCTGTTGTCTCTGAGCGCCAGAAATGATCAGCATGGAAGGCTGCGACTAGCTTCAGCTTACCAATTTGTCCAGCGCGCTGCCTGCGAGCTTCTGTCAATGCTTTAGATGATGTCTTCAAGCTGCATGTTGGGATGTGGCCACTGAATCAACTTGCATTTTTGATGGCTTGCAACTCTTTAGCCCCCGCCGGTAGGTCCTCCTTTGGCTTCGATGGCATGGGCGCCCACTCTTCCGGTACAATCCAGGACCATGCAGCAGAAAGATTTGCATAAGGAGGGCTTTTTTGGGGTGGACTTATTTTTCCGTTTTGTTTTTAATTTCTGTTTCCCTTCTTCGTAGCTTTTCTTCTTTTCCCTGCCTTTCTGCTCTTCTGTTTTTGCCTGCTTCTGCTTTTATCCTTCTTTGCTTCTCTGCTTCTACACTGTTCTGCTTCTCTGGTTTTTGCTTTCCTGCTTTCTTTCTTTCCCTGCCTCTTTGCTTCTCTGCTTTTCTGCTTCTTTGCTTCCCTGCTTCTCCACTATTCTGCTTCTCTGCTGTTTTCTGCTCTTTTGCTTCTCAGGCCAAGTAAATGACTGGATAACCCCACATGTCAACCTCTTCCAATAAACACGAAACAGATGTGAAAACGAGATAGGTGGAAGGAAGAAAGAGGTAGGACATGATGGGAAAGAGATGGTTTGAAGGGGATATGTGTGACAGACCTGTGTATGAAAGATGTGTTGCGTGTGAAAGATGTGTGTAACAGGCATGTGCGACAGAGGTGTCAGCGACAGAGTGGTGCGCGAAACGGTTGGTTGTGTGTGGGGAAGAGTCGTGTGTGAAAGAGTTGTCTATGTGTGCGCACGTGTGGGGCAATGTTGTGCCGGCGAGTGTCAGTGTGTGTGTGTGTGAACCCCGTTCTTTCTATGGAGGCTTTTTTTTTGATTTCTTCCTGCCTCCTGTACTGCTTTTCCTGCTTTTCTTGCTTTTTGTTGCTTTTCCTGCTTTTCTTGCTTTCTTGCTTTTCTGCTTTTTCGCTTTTCTTGCTTTTGCTTTTTTGCTTTTCCTGCTTTTTTGCATTTTTTCTTGCTTTTCCTGCTTTTTTGCATTTTTTTCTTGCTTTTCCTGCTTTTGCTGTTTTTTGGCGTGTTTGCTTTTCCTGCTTTGTTGCTTCTTTTTGGCTTTTCTGCTATTTTGCTTTTCCTGCTTTTGCTTTTTTGCATTTTTGCTTTTTTGCATTTCCTGCTTTTGCTTTTTTTGCTTGTTCCCTGCCTCTTTGCTTTTTGTTAAATGTTTAAATCAAAGCTTGCACACTTGTAAATATACTACTCTACATACATGTGTATATATACATATACACATAAATACATGTAATCATTTGCATAGACATTTCTGACTATTTATTTGCGCAAATCCAGCAACAACAGACATAACAACACCAAACTTAACAACAACAAACTTGACAACAACAAACTTGACGACGACAACAACAACAACAACAACAACAACAACAACAACAACAACAACAACATGAACATGATGCCCCGACCTACATTCCATATGCGTACAAAGTGCATGGTGCCCATTTTATGCATCCTGAGTATCATGCTCAACCTACAGCATTACATGTGCGAATAGGTACTGTCATTTTGCTTTGGGGGGAGGTGTTGCGCCCTTGTTTTTGTTTTGGACCGATGCCTAAGGGCCAAATAGCATGAGTACTGAGCACAGTTTAAATGCGCTGCCAAGGCTCAAGAGAGACCAATAGAGTACAGTCTGTAGGCTTGACACAGTACTGACTTGGCTAAAGCCTGTGAGTCTAAAACAAGTGCTGGCAGCCTCAGNTACAGTCTGTAGGCTTGACACAGTACTGACTTGGCTAAAGCCTGTGAGTCTAAAACAAGTGCTGGCAGCCTCAGAAGACGCTGTAGCTGATCCTAGCTGCCTTGAATAGGACACTACTGCCCCTCTTCAAGTGGTAGCGGAGCATTGCTCCAGTGTACAAAGGTAGAGCCCAATGACAAGCCATGGCTATGACTATGATGATGATTTCGGCATTGTCGAAGACACCTATGAATCATATGCTATGAGAAGAGGATCCCCTTCACAAATTCCAGTTCACATGACGCAGCAGATGACTACAAAGGTTGCTCCTTCATATGATGGTAAAACCAGTTTCTTTGCTTTCGAAGATGCAATTGATGATTGGTGTGACATTACGGAGTTAGAGCCCGAGAAACGTGGTCCTGCTTTGAGGAACAGACTGGAAGGTGATGCAGCAGTGTACAAACGTTTGCTGGACAGGAATCGTTTGAGAGATGCAAATGAAGGTGTGAATTACTTCAAGAGAACACTTCGTCCACATTTCATCAAAGGTGCGCAAACAGTTTTCTTGTATCGATTCATGCAACTCATGCAGTACAACAGAGGTTCGGTTGACCTTCAACGATGGATGACAAGATTTCAGATTACAGGGAATAGACTTATTGAGTCTTGGATGGATCTCCTACCAGACATGGATATCACGAACCCTGAAGCAGTTGCTTATGTGGCAGCACGTAGAACAGTACATGATGCACAACAAGCAAATCTTGAAGGTATTGCTCAAGCCACTCCAGGTGCAGCGCCACATGTCAATGTACCTTGGACAGAGGATATGGCCTTGCAAGCATGCAACCAACTACAGAATGAACGTCGAGAAGCACAAAGAAGAGCATTTCCATTGAGTGCAAACTTGTCAGCATTGATTTTTGTAAGTCTGGCAGAGTTGACACAACATCAGAGAAGCACACTCACAAGTATCATGACACATCGTGGAAGCACAGTAGAACAATACAATGTACAAGAACTCAGAGATCTTGTCTTGGGAAATGTTCTGTACTACAAAAACCGCGGTTGACAATCCCATGATTCAACCATCTGCTAGTGGGCAGAGAAGATCCTTCCTCGCCCTGGAAGACGGTGATCTGGATGGAGCAGACGGCTATTGGGCCGAAGATGAAGGCGCAGAAGGATTCCTGGATGCCTTAGAAGATGTTTTCTGGGTTTACGATGACGCTGACTACACATGGTTCCAAGGCAGATCCACCAGGATAGGAACAAGGAAAGGCAAAGGCAAGAAAGGTAGAGGAAAAGGCAGAGGAGGACGAAGATTCTTCAGGCCAAGAAGGAAAAGAAAGACGGCTCTTGGGCCGATGACCAGACATGGCAGGAAGGCTATTGGGCCAATGAAGATCTATACTACAAGGATGAGTATGGATACTTCCAGAAGAAAGGAAAAGGAAAAGGCAAGAAAGGCAAGAAAGGAAAGNGCTCCAAGTACATCAGCACATGGTTTTCTTGTCACTGGTGGAACTGAACCTGCTCGAGTAGAATCCTTTTCAGCAACATATGAACAGGAAGAAGAAGAACAATTCAAGAAGAGACGCACTTGTCGTGGAGGACAACACAAACGTGATGCTACTGCTCAACGAAATCGTGAACAAGCAGCCCTTCATCCATGTTGGTGAAGCCACGTCAAGTCAACCAATGTCGAGATCAGTGCCTCAACCAAAACCAGTTGGTAGACAAGATGGCACTTCATTTTTCACATATGGACACTCTGAAGAACCAGAGAAACCATTATCTCAGGATGAAGGCTTTGGAGAAACAAAGGAATCATGTGAGATCAAGAGTGCATCTTTCTATGCAGAGCCATCTGTACAGGCATGTGAGAATGGCATCGCTTTTCATAGTGAGAACAATGCAGCACCAACTGTATGTATCCTTGATCTTGGATGCACAAGAGCCATGGGCTCTCGAAGAGCAGTTGAAGCATTTTGCCATTATGTTGATTCACATCCAAACTNAAGAGCCATGGGCTCTCGAAGAGCAGTTGAAGCATTTTGCCATTATGTTGATTCACATCCAAACTGTGGACTCTGGTATGAAATTCAACCAACAAGTTCGAGATTCTTCTTTGCGAATTCCCAACAATCCAAGTGGACTGAGAAGCTTGTGATCTACATGTATGACCATGGATGGAACACTCAGTTCACAGAGTTCGACATTGTCGAAGAAGGTGATGTCCCGTTGTTGATGTCACTTCCACAGATGAGAAACCTTGGATTTCAATTCGAACTGACTCCAGACAAGGCTTACTTGTCCTGTGCACACATTGGAATGAGAAGAATGGCTTTGAGAACAGCCATCAGCACTCACCTCATTCTGGATTTGCAAGATGTTGCATGGTATATGAGTCAAGTGAATNACCGCCTCGAGCCAGGGTTTCAGGCATCAGATCGTCCAACTTTGGAGATGTCATCTTTGTTGACCATGCCGAGATTCAATTGAGGAAGAACAAGTACATTGTGTTGCTTGTTCTTGATGGTGCATTTAACTTACTTTGGGCTACGGCGCAAAACTCAATGAACAACAGAGAGACTATTCAAGCTCTGAGGTTGTGGACTGATGAGAATCATTGAAGAACCCCATGGCCAAACAGAGCTGAATCAGCTGTTCGTCTTTTCAAACGACAATGGTTGTTGACGTCCAAAAGTTTGGAAGATGATCGGTTCAAGAACATCACCATTAGAGAAGCTGTTAAGCGACTGTTTGGGCCAGGAACACTCAACTCACCATCAGTGGTTATTCACCCTTGGAGATTGCTACAGGACGTAGACCTCCTGACCTTCTTGACATCGAAACATCAGATCCTGCTCAACTTAGTGTTGATGTTGGCTGAGGACAGAACTCAACTTGAGTTGCAAAGGTTAGCGCTGAAGGCACAGCAGGAAGCCAGGCAAGCAGCTGACCTAAGGCATGACATGGCCAAGAGGACAATGCCCTCTGATGGTCCTACAAACCAGGTGAGAAGGTGTTTGTTTGGATGATGCCTGCTAATGCAAACTCAATTGCTTCCAAGGCCAACAAGAAGGAAAGGTGGATTAGAGGTACTGTCATTTCACAGGAAGGTGCTATGGTGAATGTACATGTTGATGATGCTGTCATTCGTGTCAGCCAATCAAAGGTCAGACGTGATCATGATGAATGGCATGATGTTGCTATCCCTGGATTTGACAATCCAGATCCTACACTCCAGTTGCACTGGAAGATGAAGATGACTATGAACCTGATGTTGGATATGCTGAGGCATATCTTGGTGAACAAGAACACTGGTTCTGGCGCACAGGAAAGTGTGATGCAGTTGAACTGTTTAGTAGCAACACTGGTTTGAGTTGGCACATGTCACGCTTGAACATGAAAGTTGGTGAACCTATTGATCACAAACATGGTTTTAGTTTCAACAGCAAAACCNCAACACTGGTTTGAGTTGGCACATGTCACGCTTGAACATGAAAGTTGGTGAACCTATTGATCACAAACATGGTTTTAGTTTCAACAGCAAAACCAAACAGCTTGAAGTGTGGAAACAACTTGAGAAGCTTGATCCTGAATATGTGCTGAGCACAAATCCTTCACCAAATTCACAGAAGTACTCGATCTTCAAGTTTTGCCTTGAAGTGATGAAATGGCAAACTGATCGAGGAAAAGGATTCATTGTGATAGTACCACCTGACTCAGGATTCTCCAAGTTCCTGAGGCAGAAGAAACTTCAGGGTGATAGAATCAAGAATGTCACTGGTTGCTTACGTCTTGATATGAAGAACTATTGTTGATGCAACACAGCTTTCAGAGATTTGTACTTGTACTACAATCATGAAGAAGACTTTGATTGGAATGAACCAACGTATGCCATCAATAGCGATGGGAAACTTTGGAATGATCCACAATGGAAAGTCTTACCATCAAGGTTGTGTTCACTTGTGGCATTCTTCACACAACTTGTACCANTAGCGATGGGAAACTTTGGAATGATCCACAATGGAAAGTCTTACCATCAAGGTTGTGTTCACTTGTGGCATTCTTCACACAACTTGTACCATTGAAAGACATGAGACAGAACTTTCTTGTTGAAGACTTGCTTGATCATTTTGGTGATGGTGCTTTGTGTGGTGCTTCAATGTTTTTGGATCGTGGTGCTGAGTGTTCATGCTTGCTTCAAGACATGCAGCATGTTATCACTACACTTCCTGTTCCATTGAAACATATCTTGCCACAGAAGTTCACTACTCCTCTGCTTGTGCAAACATTGAGAAAGATTGATCAATTACCAAGAAGTACANTGTTCCATTGAAACATATCTTGCCACAGAAGTTCACTACTCCTCTGCTTGTGCAAACATTGAGAAAGATTGATCAATTACCAAGAAGTACAGAGGCAAGCGTCAGAGAATCAACAGATCAGAGAATCATTGAACTGATCCCGGGACTTCAGAATGTCAGGCAAAAGACACTACCTCAAATGTACATTGAGTCTTGCAGTGTTTTTAGAGGAACGTATGGGCGTGTCAATCCTTTGTTTCAACATCCTGAAGATGCTGTTTTACTCATGTGGAAACCTGGTGATTGTGATCATGTTTACTTCATGTTTGTGTCACAGTTGCGTCCACACCACAAACATTTCAACACCCATGATTGGAGTATGATCGTCTTTGCAAATGAGACCACTGGCGCAATCAAGAGGAGAGTTGAAGATCCTCCAGCAACTTACACACCACCAGATGGAGACGATCCCATGCATCCTGACACACATGGTCCTGCTCTACCTGAGGAGCCAGATCAAGACATGCCTGAAGATGATCCACTGGATGATGATAATCAACCTGACTATCCAACTGGACAGGATCTCGATGATGATGATCCAAATGAAGAATATATCATCCCAGATGATCATGGACCACCACCAGAGGATGACATGGACATGCCAGGAGTAATTCAGAACTCGGGGNAATGAAGAATATATCATCCCAGATGATCATGGACCACCACCAGAGGATGACATGGACATGCCAGGAGTAATTCAGAACTCGGGGGAAACACCTGATGATTGGTTCCCACCACAACAGTTCTCAGATCCTGATGTTCCAATTGAAGAAATTGTTACTCCTGACGATGATGACGATTCACCAGGAAATGATCCTACTTCAGAACCTATTCGAGTTCAAAGGAAATAAAGAGAGTTTGCTGTTGATTCCACTGATTCTTTACCAAAGGCAAAGGCCAAGGTCATTATCAAGAGGCCTAAGGTTCAATTACCTGGTCATGTTCAACCAATTGAAGTTCCAGTTCCTAAGGATGATTTTTCTGAAGAAGATGAGGAACCTTCACATGATCCACAAGCCTCTAGTTCCAATGACCTTTCCATTCCATTGCCGACGACGACTCCGACATCCTTCGTGCCAGGTGAGTATGCGCAGCAAGAGCCACAGCAAAACTCACGGGGAACAGAAGAATTGATTTCTTCACATGATGATGATGAAACAGAACCATACAACACTGATGATACTCCAGGTCTGACTGAAGAAGAAATTGCTCAACTTCAAGAAGAAGATGTTGACACTGAACCATGTCAGTCAGATCATTCTCACTTTGTTGATTTTGATGGTACTGTTTTTGTTCCCTTGGGTCCCAAACTCAATGCTGCTCCTGACTTTGGATCTTATGATGTCACCGGTTTCAAACAGTTTGAACAGTATCTGGCAAAGAATCAAGAATGGAAAGAAGCAGCCAAAGGCTGAATCAGTGATCACTCAAGAGGTCTTGAGAAAGTATGCTAAAAAGATCAAACAAGCCAAGCTTGAAGAATTCAGAAGTTTTCTGGATTTCACTGCTATGACATTCCGGGACAAGAGAAGACACAAGATTGACAACTATGTCAACGGTAGATGGGTGTTGACCATCAAGGTTGATAAGGGTGGACAGCTCAAGAAATTCAAGGCCAGATGGGTCTGTAGAGGATTCCAAGATCCACAGAAGTTTGACTTACAGACCGATAGTCCCACTGCTACCAGGTATGGTTTTCGTGTGGCATCTTAGCATGCAGCCTCGATGTTGTGGGATTTACTCCATTTAGACTTGAAAACTGCCTTCCTTCAGGGGAAACTTACGACTTAGACCGCCGCATTATTCATGTTCAGTTGCCTACTGACATCGGTTTGCCCCCTTACTTGGTTGGTTTATGCACTCGTCCCGTTTATGGACTTGCGGACGCACCCCGTAGGTGGTGGAACCGTCTTGACAAATTTCTGATTTCACTTGGCATTCAACCAACTAGAGCAGACAGGTGCACTNGACGCACCCCGTAGGTGGTGGAACCGTCTTGACAAATTTCTGATTTCACTTGGCATTCAACCAACTAGAGCAGACAGGTGCACTTATGTGTGTTATGAAGGTGCTTTCAAGGAACCAAAACAAACACATTTTCCTGACTCTGAGGCAACAGAACCTGCACCGGTCACCTTCTACGGCGTAGGCTCGCCTGAAGGCGAGGCAGCGGGGGATAAATCCTCCGACACGGCTGAGGAAGTTCATAAGTCTCTTTTGGTTGAAGAAAGATGGTCTTCAGCTTGCTATCAACAACCCCAAACTTGGAATCAGAGGAAGGAATACAAGGAGAAGAAGGTTGAGGACTGTGCATGGACACCAGTTGTTGCTGAGAACATGTTGAAGTTTTTGGAAACTGTTGAACACAAGCCTGGTTGGTATCCTTTTGAGAATGGTCATGCACAAGTTGCTTATCGAGAAAAGCACTCAGAACTCCTGATCCATATTATGACAAGAAGAAGTTCCATTTGAGAACATCAACTGTGAAGAGAAGAGGAGTCTGGTGGTTGCTTGAGATGAATCATGACATGAACAAGGAACACATTCACGCAAGTTTGGAAGAAGAAGCTAAAGTACTTGTTTCAGTCTTCTTACCTTCAGAGCGCACATACCTTGCCACGACACCTCAGTTGACACCTGAGAACACTTCATGGACCCAGTGAATGGCAGCAATGCCAAGGGTCGAAAACCAATTGGCATGTGTTGTCTTCATGTTGATGACTTGTTCATTACTGGCACTCCAGAGTTTCTGGAGAAGTTCAAGAANAAAACCAATTGGCATGTGTTGTCTTCATGTTGATGACTTGTTCATTACTGGCACTCCAGAGTTTCTGGAGAAGTTCAAGAAAGTTGTCAAGTCACAATTTAAGATTGGTCATGAAGACATAAATGATTTCATGTTCACTGGTCAGCGTGTCAAATGGATGATTGATAAGAAGACCAAGAGGAAATCACACATTGTTGTTGAGCAGTCATTGTGTGTAGGTGAACTCACAGAGGTTGTCATTCCTAAAGGTTTGAAGGATGAAGACAAATGTGACAAGGACTTGCACACAGCAAACAGGTCACTGCTAGGTAGCATCAATTGGCTTCAGTCAAGCACACAGCTTCAGGCATGCTATCAGTTTTCACGTTGTGCTTCTGCAGCTGCTGCCCCTACCAAAGGTGATTGCAAGAACTTGAACAAACTGTGCAGGCAAGTCGTAGGTGATCCAATGGAACTTATGTTCTGGCCACTTCAAGGTGATCCTCGATTAGTTGCTATGCCAGATGCAGCTTTCAGAAACAACAGTGATAAATCNAGGTGATCCTCGATTAGTTGCTATGCCAGATGCAGCTTTCAGAAACAACAGTGATAAATCATCTCAACGTGCTATGGTGATTTTCATGGCTGAACCAAGGAAAGAGAAGAGTAGAAACACCAGAGGTTCTTTGACTTTCTTTGAGTCCACCAAGATCAAAAGAACTACTTTGAGCACCACCGTTGCTGAACTTTATGCTTTGATGAAGTGTTATGGTATTTGTCAAATGTTGAGGGGACTCATCAAGGACATCACTGGACTTTCAAGTGAGATTCACATGAGGACTGATGCAAACAACTTAGTGACGACTGCTAGCACCACTCATGTTCCTGAACAACAAGAAACTATTCACATGATTCAGACGTTGAGGAAAGAAACTTGTTCAGGATCCATTGCTGATTTGTCTCACATCAGAACTCAATGGTGTTTAGCTGATTGTTTAACCAAGAAGTCTGCCAATCCTCAGAATTTGATTGATGCTGTTAGACAAGGAACTCTCAAGGAAGTTGATTCACATCCTCCTTTCAGATCATTGCTGGAACACAAGGCTTACCTCAGGTCATGGTTGCCAACAATTGGCAGTCATGTTGATTTCAGACATTATGTATTTTTGTTAGGCACCCCCGTGGGGGATGAATGACTACTTTTTTGAATTTGTGCCTGCGGCTCAAGAAGAAGAGACCAGCAGCTTGTACTTTTCGTTTGCTACCATGGCTGGCGCACATCGGTGGAGTCAATCTTCTGGGTCAGCAAGACCAGCTCCTAGAGAGCCCATAGATGTTGATGAAGAAGGAAGTCAATTTCGAACATTTCAACCACTACCAAATCGAAGGGAACCAGCAACAATGCCTAGTGAAAATCATCTCAATTTTTGTGTCAGGCATCGTTTCTATATGGATTGGTGGCAAGCTCAGAGGAATCTGAGGAAGCTACGGCCTAGAGGACAGATCACAAAGGCGTATGCACCAGAGGGAGTAAGCCCAACAGAAGTTGAGGAAACTTTCCAAGATATCATCGCATGGTGTATGCACTGGGCAGCACCAAGCCGTGAATTCAGTCCACTTATTCATTGGCAGGCAGATTTTGTTCGTTATCTTCTTGGGTATGTCACTCAGGATGAAGAACAGTGGTTCCATGCTCGTGCTACCTACATCACTGGCCAGCAAAATGCCTATGATTCATTCTATGTGCCAGTTTCAAAGGCCATGTCAGGTAAGCTACGACATGAAAAAGGTCAACAGGGAACTGCATTTGATCAGCGTGGTGCCATGAATATTTCTGAATTGTTCCAACGTCTTGGTCATGTATCTCCTCGGTCAAACCAATTCTCTATGAATAGAAGTGTGTTTGCTGCATTTCTTCATGGCAACCCCAAGGGGCGTTTTCGTGTGGATATTCGTTTGAATAGCTCATGGTGACCCTACAAAGTGCCTTGTGAGGATCCTTGGGAGATAAGGATAGCAGCAACACAAGGACATTCGAACCAAGTATCTGATCCTTACTCAGTACATCATCCACTTACTCAGGACGAAGCTATGTCACTGGGTTGGATCTTCCATGTCACAGATGAGAAGAACTCATGGTCGATTGATAAGTCCGGATTGCTTTTGATTGCAAAAGGTGCCGGCAAGGGACGTGATGCTATCCACTTCATGTATGAGAATGATGGATCCCTTGGATATATCAGCAACGGTCCTGGGACAACTCTTCCAAGAAACTACAGGAAAACATCATTCTACGTCCTTCTACCATCCTTCTTTGATGTGGCACAAGTGTTTTTGACCTCGAATGGAGTTGTTTTGGTCCATCAAGATGTACCACCACAGTATCTAAAAGGTATGACCAGCTTCCAACATTAGCACTCAACGTTCTTCATCCTGGACGTGGTCATCAATTGCCATCTTCAGTGACTTGTGGAACATGGACCTTAACTACCACCTTTGAGCATGTGGCCAAGGAGAAAGGAACCAACTTTATTCCAGGAGGTGGTATTCCAACAACTGGTCGCACAACTGCATGGTCGCACAACTGCATGGGAGTTCATGGGTCAACAGGTTCCAAGAAACTATGGTATGTTAGTTTTTGCAACTGCACTTCCATTGAAGGAACATTTTGATCCAACACCTGAGTCAATTCATGGACTCTGTGCAGAAGGAGGCTCTAGAGAACCAGAGGAACCTGAAGTCGACCCAACAGCAGGAGGCTCTGAAGAAACAGAGGAACCTGGAGAAAGCTCTGCAGTACCAGAGGAATCTCAACAACAACCTGAAGAAAGGGAAGAAGGCTCTGTAGAAGCAGAGGAAGCTAAACCTTTCTGGGTCGATTATGATGAAGATCTTGAGATGCAAGTTGCAGCAGAGAAATGGGAAGCAGAAGAAGGATATCAAGGTGATGATCCCATTCTTGTGGCATCGACCACATCATTTTCTGCTAGCAATCCTTGGGTCTTGTATGATGCAAATGTCTTTTGTTCAAAGGACAAAGATGGACAAGTTGAGAGGTCAATTGTTGGTGAGAAAACGATCATCCTCAGAGAATGGTGTGGTCTACTGACAAACAAAGAATTGCTCTCAGACGTCAAGGCATTACTCGACCTGAATGGGAATACCATGGACAGGGCATCTTTGTTTCTTTTTCACAAGAGCTTGGGAACTTGGAAGATATCGTTCCTTTCTCATCAGAAAAGGTAGATTCAATGATGCTGCTGATTTCCCAAGAGGTATCAGATCAATGCAGTGTGACTGGATGAGAGATTTGGCTGAACCTGTAGGCTATGCAGATCGACACAACATTGATCCAACTCTATGGAGTGAAAATTTTCGACTGTAAAGAAGAGATGAGTTGATCCAAGCAGATCTCGAATGGCTCATTGAGGCTGTCTATGACTTTTACCAACGTCATCTTGACAACTTGATCCGATCAAATGACAAGTTGTGGGGAGATTTCTGCAAGAGAAAGGAAGACAAAGATGGCAAAACTGAAGATGAACATGGCAGATCTCTGGGACTTGAATTGTAGAACCTGTTGGAGGTTTTCGACCAGGAGTTGAAGTTGAAATGAAGAGGCACACCATAATACCGTTTCCAGAGAAGCACTTTTCATTTTCAACCAAGATGATGCTTTTGGCAATCCAGCTCTACAGAGAAATGTCAGACTACAACTTCCATCCTTTCACACAGTCTGCCTACGAGAAGCTGGAATCTTATGTTGAAAGCAAAAGACAGCTGACCAAAGAGTCACATCGACACTTTGTGGAACATGCTTACAATCAGTTCTTTGTTCATCCAGCATTCCTGGAATCCGCAAGATCAAGAACAAGAGCAAAGGACATTGGAGCATCAGAACCTTTGGGAACATCCACAAAACTGGAGGGCTATGTTTGGATTCAGGGTTCAACTGGGACAAAACGTATTCCAAAGAGCAAGGTTGAAGAGATGGATGATGATGTCCCAATGCCTGATCCTCCTCAAGATACTCCTTATGATGAATTCGCAGAAGAAATGAAGGTAGATGAGGATCAGCCTGAGCAACAAAGACAACAACCACCAGAGGCAGATGCTGATGCTGATCAAGAAGAAGTACCTAATGTACCATTGTTCGAAGTCAAAATCAGGGAACCAAAAGATACACGCTCTCTGGAAGAAGAGAAAGTATCAAAACATAAGGAAGGCTCTGAAAAGTCAGAGGAATCTTATGAACAAGTTTTCATCTACCATTCTGCAGAGGATCGATTTGGTCAATTCATCATGAGTCATTTTTCTGAAGAAGATCAAACCTGTTGGAAGCAGCTTGTATTGTGTCTCAGGAATGTTGCTCTCAACGATGATGAGGAACCTACAAATCTCCCACAAACTTTGGATGAAGTTTCTCCATGGTCTGCTACCTTGATGATGGAAGTCATTGCAAGTGAGCAGTTTCATACTATCATGGAAACTTGGCAACCTGCTATGGGCATGGAGATTAGCTATGACAACATGTATGAACTTCGTCTTGCAGCTACCAAGGTCAAGTTGGACACACAGGACATTCATCTACACCATTTTGAAGAAGACGCAAAACCGGAATTGCCTCGTCCTGAACTTGAAGCCCGATATGCTGGTGACCCAGAGTTTAGAGAAAGGGAAGATTTGGTGAACAAACCCAACAACTTTGCCATAGAGGGTGAAGATGACACCTTGGTCGATCTTACAGTTCAATGGCTCAGTATGTTCAACCAGGCAACTATGAAGGTCATTATGAACAAGATGATCAAGGAAGAGCACCAAGACACCATCACGTTGAACAAAGAAGAGGTTGTTGATCTGGGTTCAAGAGAAGATGATGAAGATATAACAGATGGAATCATTCATTTGAGAAATGATGATGGAAGTATGATTTCACCAGAATTGGCAGCACTCTTCAAGGAATTTGTTCGAAAATCAAAGGAAGCTGAGACGAAGAGACTAGAAGAAGAAAAAGATCCAGTGCTTCCACCTCCAGAGCATATCAATCAACATTTGGCGACAAAAGAGAAGGAAGCTGAGAACAAGCCTGGAAGCTCTTTAAAGAAAGAGGAACCATCAGCACCTGCACGCTCCTCACAGAAGGAGGCATCAAGTGCTAAAGGCAAAGGATCTAAGAAACCACAAGAACCAAAACCAAAACTCTTCTATGTTTCAGACATTTCAGGATGTGAAGAAGATTCAGTTCTCAGAACCTTGAGGAATTGTTTCCCAGACTCTCAATGGGAACAATGGTGTGGTTTCTACAACAGAGGATATCCACAATCTGAAAAACACAAACATATGTTTTGGCATACACAGTATCGAAGACAGGATATCGAGTTCAATGAGATTCATGAAGAATCATGGCATCAAGCAGATGAATACACTCTCATGGATGAGTATATTGCCCGATTCAAAGATCAAGACATTGAATCTGAACTGGAAGAACTTCGAACTAGTATTGCTTTTGGTTGTTCGGATCCTCGACTTGCACTACGTATTCGAGCTCAAGTTGAAAGATTGACAGAGAAGGCTGAGAAGAAACTACAGGAAGATTGGGACCTCATGGATAAGGCTATGGCTGAATACATCCAGCAGCACAAGAAAGTTCCATACTGTAGCATTCTTCAATCGATGGCTATTATGTCATTCTTAGGAGCTGGTGCAGTGTCAGAAGAAGAGAAAGATCCCAATTATCCTTACAGATCAGGCAAAACACTCTCCTGTATGTTTTGGAATATGGGACATTGGTGTCGACAAAGGTTCTCAAAATATCCACTACCAACACAGCTTGAGAAATATCAATCCTATGTTGATGTGAACATTGATCTCTATCATCAGAAGGTTGATTTGGAAGACCGTCCAGTTTTCAACAACTCCTTTGTCACAGCGATCAAGAATCTGGGCGCACATATCTTTCTCAACCGTGAAGCTTCTACCATATTTCCATACAAGGAAGAGTTTCTGTATGGTGGTTGGACCTATGCCTGCAATGACTACCATGATCTTCTATGCATGGCACGTGTAGGCAAGGGTGGTTATGTTCAACGCATTGCTGGCTGGATGACACCCGTGAACGGTATGTATCATGGGCAATCTTTGAGATCAAGTTTGACTGGACTGTTGATAGTTCAACTCATGAAGAGGAAGAACTCACTCATGCACGTCTACACATGGTCAGAGCATGTGCCTACCATATCAACCAGAAGAGGATCTCTAGCTCTGCTGGAATTTGTGGTGAAGCTATTGCAACCATGGTATGGGAGTGCATGAAGTATCAGGTTGACATCATTGCAGGTGATGGCAACAAGGCCTGTTACTATCCAACTCCAGCAAAACCATGCGTTCCCACTTTTGAAACTTCACTCATTCAGTCCTGGATTGATCGTATTATGGGATGTGCAACACAAGAGCGTCTGAAGAATTTTCAATCAGATGCAGCTCCAGTTCGAGTGAAACATTTCATCACAGCATCCTTCACTGACCTGATGTTTCTCAAGGACAAGCTCTTCAGAATCACAACCGATAAATACACAGAGAAGCTTGCAAATGAAACTGACAAAGGTGATTGCTGTATGATGAGTAGTGTGGAGTGGGGACATGCAAGGGTAGTGATTGAAGAAAAGCCTGAAAAATTTGATGACCAAACTCACATGGATGAAGTTGAAGAATTCATTTTTCAAGTGAATGAGACATGCCTCCACAACGACTCCGAGATGTTTCTTCTATATCCCAACGACGAAGATTCTCACAATCCTTTCTTAATTCATCTTACACCGTTTGACTTCACTCACAATGAAGGACGACAGTTCATTCCTCCAGAGACTAAGATGAAGAGAAAACACACAAGAAAGGAGCTTCAGAGAGCAAATCGTCGCAAAAAGTATGACAATACTTGGGAAGAAGAACAAGACAACGAGGGTCCTTGGTTGAATCGAGAGTCCTGGAGAAATTACACACGTAATCCGTACTGGACATCAACTGGACAACAATGGGAAGACTGGACACAGCGTGATGACAACACTGACTGGTGGGAACAACCTCGTCAGCATCAACGTTCTGGAAAAGGTCAAGGTTCCCAACAAGCTCGTGGTCGTGGAAAAAGGTCGTGGTGGTGGCTCTTCATCAGGTTCATCTCAGCCATGGAGGCCAAGAAGGTAGGTATGTGCTTCCAAGAAGGGAAGGAAATACTTCTCTCTTTTTGCTGTGTACATTCCGTGTACATAGATTTCATCACTACCGATTTCACATTCAAATCTGAATGCATGTACTCCTCTGAGATGGAGATGATGTAAATGATTTCATTTCGAAACATTTCCAACTTTCCACTTTGAACATTTTACCGAGTGCCTAGCATGCTGCTAGCACAGACCTCGATTTCTGTCCATTCAAAACAGGCTGCGATCGCCACGAAGAAAATCATGACTGCTAAAGGCATCCCTTTCTTTCCCTTCAGGCCACACAGCCTCTTGCACACAGACAAGATGCGCTGACGCGAATGCGCTGACACAGAAAATCTTTACATGGAGACCCTTGTACACAAAGCTTTTACACAGACTCTGATACACAGGAAAGCTTTTACACGGGGAAGTCTTTACACAGGGCAGCTTTTACACAGAGAACTTTTTACACACACACACACACACTTCAGATAGGGTGATAAGGGGAAAGAGGAGGGGGATGTACTTGTCCTCGCCTGGAGGAGTCCTAAGTTGACACACCTGAAAAAAACAGGACAGAAACAATGCAAAAGCTGGAGAGAGTTGATGACATGGAAACCGATAAGAAATGAAACCCGAATCGGTGGTTCTTGGGTTAGCCACATCCCATCTCGGATATCGTGAAGAGCATGAAAGCAGGTACGTCAGGGTGATCAGCCCTGATATCCCATCCAANTCGTTGCACACGGTAGGTCATGGATGCCGTGTGCCCCTGCAATCTGTACAAAATGATTGACGTAAAAAACCGCATGCGATAGCGGGTTACACACACACAATGGCCTCCCGCAGGAGGCTTAGTCTGAAATAACTGAAAGAGTGTTTCTAAACCTGAGTTCCGTCATGTGGAGTCCCGTGGGTTTTACGTTGATTTACCATCAACAAGCCGTACAAAAGACCAAAGTGTTCAAAAAGGTAAAATGCTTCGAGAATCCCGCCGCATGCTGAACGATGCACTCGATGTTCTAAGGGCCGGACAGATGACTAGGAAATACTTGAGACACAATCAACAGCAAAGCAAGCTCATGTGGTAACTAAGGGAGGTGCAACTGACAAGTACAGTGGATACTCCAAGTGAAAAAGGAAAAGTGATAAAGACAGCAACCAGTAAGTGATTGGTACCTACTGCGAACCTAGAGCAAATCATCACGAAACGAAAATTGCACACTGCAGAGACTTGGTAACAAAGCTTCCAACAATGATGTAAAATACTGTGTGAACGCTGTCGGCTTCGAGAATTGTTCCAAAATGATTGGTGAGTTGTCCTATCCCGAGTGCGTGCACGGTCTCGAGAATCACGCTGCAGGATGAATGGTGCACTCGGAGTTCTAAGGGCCGGACAGATGACTAGGAAATACTTGAGACACAGTCAACAGCAAAACAAAACGTATGTGGCAACTGAGGGAAGTGCAACTAACAAGCANTTCTAAGGGCCGGACAGATGACTAGGAAATACTTGAGACACAGTCAACAGCAAAACAAAACGTATGTGGCAACTGAGGGAAGTGCAACTAACAAGCACATTGGATACTCCAAGTGAAAAAGGGAAAAGTAAGAGAGAAAGCGACCAGTGAGTGATTGTTACCTACTGCGAACCTAGAGCAAATCATCACGAAATGAAAATCGGACCCTGCAGAGACTTGGTAACAAAGCTTCGAAATTTGTTCCGAATTGATTGGCGAGTTCTCCTATCCCGAGTGCGTGAACGGTCTCGAGAATCACGCCGCATGCTGAACGATGCACTCGATGTTCTAAGGGCCGGACAGATGACTAGGAAATACTTGNCCCGAGTGCGTGAACGGTCTCGAGAATCACGCCGCATGCTGAACGATGCACTCGATGTTCTAAGGGCCGGACAGATGACTAGGAAATACTTGAGACACAGTCAACAGCAAAACAAAACTCATGTGGCAACTGAGGGACGTGCAACTAACAAGCACATTGGATACTCCAAATGAAAAAGGAAAAGTGATAAAGACAGCGACCAGTGAGTGNGGCAACTGAGGGACGTGCAACTAACAAGCACATTGGATACTCCAAATGAAAAAGGAAAAGTGATAAAGACAGCGACCAGTGAGTGATTGTTACCTACTGGGAACCTAGAGCAAATCATCACGAAACGAAAATTGTACACTGCCGAGACTTGGTAACAAAGCTTCCAACAACTGTGTAAACGACGTCGGCTTCGAGAATTGTTCCGAAATGATTGGTGAGTGCTCCTATCCCGAGTGCGTGAACGGTCTCGAGAATCACGCTGCATGATGAACGGTGCACTCGAAGTTCTAAGGGCCGGACAGATGACTAGGAAATACTTGAGACACAGTCAACAGCAAAACAAAACGTATGTGGCAACTGAGGGAAGTGCAACTAACAAGCACACCCCTGCAATCTGTACAAAATGATTGACGTAAAAAACCGCATGCGATAGCGGGTTACACACACACACAATGGCCTCCCCCAGGAGGCTAAGTCTGAAATAACTGAAAGAGTGTTTCTAAACCTGAGTTCCGTCATGTGAAGTCCCGTGGGTTTTACGTTGATTTACCATCAACAAGCCGTACAAAAGACCAAATTGTTCAAAAAGGTAAAATACTTCGAGAATCACGCCGCATGCTGAACGATGCACTCGAAGTTCTAAGGGCCGGACAGATGACTAGGAAATACTTGAGACACAGTCAACAGCAAAACAAAACTCATGTGGCAAATGAGGGAAGTACAACTGACAAGCGCATTGGATACTCCAAGTGAAAAAAGGAAAAGTGATAAAGACAGCGACCAGTGAGTAATTGTTACCTACTGCGAACCTAGAGCAAATCATCACGAAATGAAAATTGGACCCTGCAGAGACTTGGTAACAAAGCTTCGAAATTTGTTCCGAAATGATTGGCGAGTTCTCCTATCCCGAGTGCGTGAACGGTCTCGAGAATCACGCCGCATGCTGAACGATGCACTCGATGTTCTAAGGGCCGGACAG
>BGPT01000469.1:278263-311712 GCA_003297045.1 Symbiodinium sp. clade C Y103 | reverse complement strand
AGTACGAAGTAGTACTGGGGCGCGCTTTGTGCAAGCTTTGTAGTACAAAGTAGTACTCGTACGAGTTTTGCGCAAGCTTTGTAGTACGAGGTAGCACTGGGACGTGCTTTGTGCAAGCTTTGTAGNAGAGATTGACCGTGACCGATGTCGTATTTATCTGCATTCTATGCCTAGCTGGGAAAGCAATATCGTCAGCGCGTGCAGTGAGTTACATTAACCTTTTGGCGGCATATATGTTTTTGATTTATGAGATAGTTTATCTTCGTGGTCATCGTTTACGTGTGTTTCTACGTGATCTGCATTCGGGTTCGTTGGCTCCTCTTGTTTTTTTTGTTGGACCATGTTGGACCTTTAGTGCACAAAAGTGGAATGCAAAAGCCAATGAAAAGCCCTCAGACCCACCACACGCTGCACTGTGAGGTGTGCACGCTTTTAACGGCCACCCTGTCCCTCTGCAACCTGGCCACGCAACTTACGCCTGGGACACCCAGAGTTTTCCAGTGGCATAGCTTTTGGTAAAGAGTTTGCGAACTGGAAATCACCATATTTTGAGGTAGAAATCATCTATAAATGGTGGATTTGCGATCGCTTAGTTTACCGGAGGGTATATAGGCATGCTTGACCTGGAACATGTATTTCTGTCTAGAGTCTACTGGTATTATCTATGATTGTTCATGTGTTTTGTCAGTTTTGACATGCATTTGTCGGAAGGTGTGTCCACAAGGAAAGTGGGCACTCTCGCTCTGGACAATTGTCCTTCTACCTCCTTCGTCCAAGACGTCAATGAACCAACATGCATGTTTTTCAACCAAGGCAATAGTGATCAATTCCATTGGATAATTTTACACCCTTGTTATAGGTTGGGCATTAGTAAATTCTGGGTCAACAATATGTCAAAGCGGTCAGCTGGACATTTGAAACTGATCATGGAGTTGACATTTAAATCTGTGTATCAACATGGGTTTGTCTGGAACCCAATATTTCAGTGGCTATTGAAGGGAATATACCCTCTTGTTATTTAAGATAGCCATTGAAAATGGCCCATTGGTAGTTAATTCTCCCAGATCAAAAATCACTAGTGCGGGAATTCTCCAGTTCGTTATGTCCCTGTGAATCCAAAGTATCACCTATTTGATGACATTTCTAGATGTCAGCTCTGGGGCATTCCGTACCTGAAATTTGGCTACCGACGCCCTATTTCAANNNGGGGCTCCCATCAATCAACCACCCCCAGCCATCACCGCTTCATTGCGTAAAAATTATTCCAATACAGCCCGTCACGGTGCGTCACGCTATTTTTCGACACTGTCTCCAATTTAAGTATAGTTTTTAGTCTACGTCACGGTTTGTCACGGTTTGTCACGCTCCGTCACGTTTGGCCCCAACTCAAACACCCGACTAATCTACGGATTTTGCGACAAGTATCTTCTTCAACAGCAATTGTTGAAAAAAAAAGGTTCATTTTTTCCGACAAACATGGACCCCCTTTCCGACAAACATGGTCCATTCCGACAATGTATTCAAATTTTGGGAACACTGGACATGTATCCAAATTTTGGATACATAACTATTTTTGATTTATTTCAAGACAAGGATTCTCAGGGTGTTAAATAATCATAGTGTATCCCATGTTCAGACAATCCCCACATACCTTTGGGATGCGACCGCCACGACGGAAGGTGTTTCGAGATGACGGAGGGATGCGATGAATGCGTTCGAGAGGATCCGAAAACGGTGCATGGCGGTGAGTTTCAGCTACACAGCGGTTGTTTAGATTACCTCAAGTTGTTTGGAACACATTTTGTTGATTGGGATTTATGAATATGTACTGTATGTTGTTTTTTGCGTGTTTCCAGAAAGAGGCTATACAATCAACAATCTGATATTTGGGTGTGGTTGAAACTGGGGCGTACCGCCAAATAGCGGTTTTAATAGGGAGAAGCAGTATCAACCGGTGGATCTGCGGGTACCCTATTCTCAGACAAAACCAGCTCATGTTTTCATCTTAGTGGGACCTCTCCCAGTTGATGTCAACGATGTTTTTTTCAGCCCGTTGAGCAACAGTGCTGCATGCTGGGAAATCCATGGAAATCATCTCTAGCCAGAATCTACCCCCTAAGCTGAACGTAGAATCCCACAGATGATGAGCTTCCCGCAGATGACCTGCCACTTTGATGATAGGACCTGCCGGAGCTGTGTGCTTTGGGGTCCTGTGGTTCCAAGGTGGCACCGCTGTGGGCAAACCTTTGATGGCTAGTGCATTGGTTGAGCCATGAGGCGGATGATTCACTCACCAAAGAGTATACTGTATCTTGAGCGCAAAGGTTTGCCGCGTATCATAGGGTATCTAAGATTTGCTATGGCTATGGTACGGGTGAATCTATAGAATCTACGGATTCTGGTATTTTTCAATCCCAAAGCATCCCAGCTTCTGGAGGTAAGCAATCTGAAGCCATCCCAGCATATTGTGTGTCTCGATCATCGTGCTTGTTGATGCTTTTATGTCGGCTAATGATGCATCAGAATCATCAGACTCAGATTTGTCACATGGACATGTGGATACATGTGGCATACTGATACTCCATTTGTGGGGATATGAGCTACATTGGAGACCATTCGGAGACCATAGGGGGACCTTGCAGTATTATCATAGACAATGAAAAGCCACCTTTAGTTGGTTTACGGTGATTTACCTTCGGAAACGATGCGTTCATGTTGCTCTACTGGAGGCTTCCCCGCCGGCAATCAAAGATAGCAATATTGGAACATCTCCCATTTATAGATGATTTTCAGATCAAAGGGGCTTTCCCATTTTGGCACAGCCATCATCACTGCAGGTCTTGGACTGCTACTTCTTCTACACGTCCGGAACCTCGGGCCGAAGGGTTGGGTACGACTGCGTTTCCATGTCGGTTGGGTTCAAAGGCTGTTGTTTTGTCTTTCAAAGGTGGCAGTAATGATATCAATAGATATCCAGCTATATCGAACTTGTGTCCAAGATATCGACCTGGAATTGATTGAAACATCATGAAACATTCAAGTCCAGTTGTCGACGCCAGATGCTGAACGATATATGAAGGACCTTTAACCCAAAGCCCAGATGCAGATGAGAAACCAGACCCTGATGACTGCGATGGATTCAGAAGAACACACTGGTTCTCTCGATCCATCGCTTTGCCCTTGGACGGTCTACAAGGCCAAGCCTTGTAGCCTATGCTTTGGAAGCATCGAGGCTGTGCCTAGCATGGCTGTTGGATCGATTGAAATTATCCTCCCTATCGGGGTATAGCAAAGCACAGCTTTCGGACAGCTGCCACTCGCCACTTGGCGAACTTCGCTGAAACTTCCCTAGTGAAACTCCATAGTTGTTTTTTTCCTCTTGTCCACCTGAACCATGTCCAAAACATTCCAAAACCATCCAAAACCCCTTTCGGCTGATGACTACCCACTATTATATACTTCAAGGTTATCATCATGGGAATCCCCTTCTGAACCATCCATTTGGAATGACGTTGTGGCTTGAGTAGGCACTGCTTAGGTGTATAGGTTGTATTGCCCATGATGATTACATATCTATTCCCATCAAATATTCACATCAAATATGCCCATCAAATATTCCCACTCTACCACCATTAATACCACCACTGTTGTTACTGAGGTTGTTACTGCTCTTAGTCTTCATCGACTTGGGCTTGTTGCTCTGGCACCTCGCCGGTCGGTCTATGGCATAAACATTGGGGAGGTGGACTCCCCATCCCACCATCTAGCAAGATGGTTGAAGTATATGTGTTAAGTTTTGATGCGTTTCGGGGATGCACGTGTTCTGATTGGTGGAACACAAAGTCGTTATTTGTGTTCATCAACCTGTTTTTAATCATATTTGGGACGACGATCCCCTCAACAAATGCGCTGTTCTTTTTTCAGGATGGGTAGGCCCAAAAACACCCATGCCAGAATTAGTTGAAGAGAAACCTTACAGGACCATACAGGACCCCGACCCTAAAATCCCTAAAGCAATCCATTTCACCAACCGCACCTCCTATTTTTTGGTTAAGAAAATTGGTTTCTCATCAAGTTTCCCTTGAACCGATCCATTGAGCCACAGTCTTCTCAGGGCCCGACACCTACGCAGTGCAGAGTTGCGACACTTTCGGGCACCTTGATGCAGTTGGGTGCGGTGGCGCGCGTCGTCAAAGATTAGTTTTTGCCAACCGCAAAATGAGATTTGACCAAACAAAATTTGGGATAATTTGGGCAATACTATTAGTTTCAGTTGCCATGTTTGATTACCAGAGGGTATACCTAGACCATCCGAAACTGAACTGCTGTGGATGGAAGAAATCCTGCACCAGTTGGTAGATGCGTTCTCCAGTATAATCCCATTATTTACAGGGTTTCAAAGTTACCAATAGTCACCAACTGGTGCAGAATTTCTTCCATCCACAGTAGGTTGGTGGGTGTTTGGCTATTATGTTGTATATTTTATGCTTGGGATGATGATGATGATGATGATGATGATGATGATGATGATGATGATGATGATGATGATGATGCCAATTGTTTTTTTGGGGGGATGGATTGCTGTCATCAACCCATGTTTGATTCCCAGGCAAGGTTCTACCTAGACCATTTGAGTAGTACCTAGAAAAGCTATGGGAAGCAAGCAAGTTGTTTAAGGACTTTTCCGCATTTTCCTGTGAATTAAGAGGTTTAAATATGTGCAATGAAATTCATTGCCAACAGCAATAGGGGATGTTTCATCAGCACAAGGCCCTGGCTGAGCTGAGGCTTTGTGCAAGGATTTGGGTGCCGAACAAGGCCATTTCAGTGCAGTGACACTGGGTATCCTGGAAGCAAAAAAACATGTTTGCATGTGTTTGCTATGTTTTCATTCGGAAGTGTAGTTTCTTCAAAACAAGGAATATCATCATTTATCAAGCGAAGGATAGCTTGTTCCAGTGGGATGAAAGACTTTCAGATCTACATTTCAAAAAGGGGGGAACCTATGGGCAACCTAAGCAAAGGGGCCCGGGGGAGGCTCGTCTTGGCAAATGTGGGAGTTAGATATGCTACGTTTGAACCTTCACCATCCCTTCGAAAGCTGTGCAAATCCATCCAAGTTCGCCTGGGAAATTGAAGATATTGAGGATTGCAATCTAATATGGCAATAGACCGTAGCCAATTGTGTTAGGAAAGTCGTCAACTGTGAGAGCACTGCAAGTGTTGTTTGACGAGACCCCGTCACCATTGTTCTTGGACGTTTGCATGAATTGGCGCCTATATAACTTTGGCTGGTAAACATATTCGTTCTTCTTTTGTTGTTTAAGATTTAAAATTATATAAACGTATTTAACAACTCCATGTAGCATCAATTATGTTAACGGTACTTCAAGCTATTTCTGCTAATAGCCTCAACATGGTTCTGATGGTTCCAAATAAGAAATCTTCATTTTTGCGGGTGCCACCTCCCGCCCCAGACATCCTTCGCCAGCAGGTTCCACCCAATCAGCTGTTTGCTGCAGCTGGGCATCACGTTGTCGCTGCAGACGCCCTTGCCAGGGCCCTGGAAAGATGGGATACTGGGGGAAACCTTGGTTGAAGCTAGAAAAACATGTGATTTGGAGAAAGAGGGGCTGAGGCTGGTAATGGCTGATAATATCCGGGATTGGAACCCTGAAAGGTATTACTAAGAAAGGACTTGCAAACTGACTTTGTGAGTTGACATTGCACTTCTTTTGGTGGCAAAGTCAAGGGAGGGGAAGTATAGGGATGCTTTACTTAGAAGCCAGAAGCCAAATTCAAAAAAATCATTCTTATTGACTTATCCCATGAAGCTTCCTTGAAGTTCCTGCATCGCTCGCTTTCACCAAGAGAACTGTCAAGGGTATCTCGAAGATTCTCGAAGCCTTTCCAATACCAAAAAGACGGGGCCTGAGAGTACCATCAGGTAATCCAAGCTGATTTGCTGGTGGTTTTCCTCTTGCACATGTTCCATGTTTCTCTTCAGACATGCTGTGTTATTCGTGTTTACCCATGTGTACCGGATTCTCTCGATTTGAATTGTGATTTCAAACATGATTGGACATTACGAAAGGATCAAACCGCTCCTTGCAATCTTCGCTGGGAAGCTCAAGCCCCCATTGAAGGCCGACGGCGCGTCCAGCCCCTTGATATTCGCGCCAAGGCTTGCGACTGGGGGTCCAAATGTCACTTTCATGGCTAGTGATGCTGAGTCAGCCAAGTACCTACATTTGTATGCACCTATGACTTGCTATGATTTGCACTTGTACCTGCATAGCTGCGCTAATGTGTGAGTGTGTGTGTGTGTTTGTTTTTTTTCAGCAAATATCAAGGAATCATCAGGAGAGCCAACTTAGTGGCTTGATCTCCCAAAACTTTGAGTCCCTGAATTTGAAAGGAACAAATTTGCCGGAACCAGCACCCCCGTAATTTACATATCAGTGGGAATAAACCTGGTTTTATGTTTTCTCATGTTTTCTCCTCCTCCAAGCCAGTGATTGAAGGCACTAAGGCATCCCCACGTCCGGGCCCTGGCTCCAAGGTGGCGCAGTCGCTGCCGCGGCGCAAGACGAAACAACTCACGTCAAGTGGAGCGCATCGAGCAGGAGGTGTGGCTGATATGGCTGGAATATGGCTGGGGATGGAAGGTTTAGCCCTAACAAAAAACATTGGGGAAGTGGAACCAACAGATGATGCAGCCTGAAACAAAACAAAGGGGAGGAGATTTCAAAACAACCAGATGGGTTTTTGACACAAAAAGATTAGAGAATCGAAACTGACACATATTTTGAATGTTTAATTTTAACAAAACAGATTGTGATTTTACGTGGCGATTCGAAGTCGAAGGCCTTCTTTCATTAATGTTATAGAATGAAAAAGAGTGAGCCCAACCACAAACTGGGACATGTGTTTTGAGAACTTAGATTGAGGTTCTTATCAAGACAATTGGAGACTTGAAGATATTTGAATACTTGAAGTGGGTTTGACCAGCAAACGTTTGTAGTCAACCAGTCTCAACCAGCAACACCGGCGTTTGACAAGCAACATTTCTATTCATCGATGATAGATAGTTATATATGTTATGTTAACGCCAATGATTTTGTTTTGGCTAAGAGCACAGCTATTCCTAAGTTTGAGCCGTATGATGCGACAGCCGCATGATGGTACGCATGTTGAGAGGAGAAGCTTTCGGAATGCGGATGATGAGTATCACTGATATCAGAATTATCAACATTGTCAGCAATGGTAATATCATATCAATTTGTAGTTGTATATCATCATTATCTCTAGTACCATTGATATTGGTCTTTCCAGTACGATAACTACTAGAGTTACTGATTTCACTATCAATAACATCAGTATTGGCATCATTTGATTATTTTTAGATATCATTATTTCAGCGGTATATCATTGTTATCAGTGTTGTTGTTTCAATCATTATGATCATGACCATCACATTCACTTGCTATAGGCATGGTGAACAAACATCATTCATCAACATTATGTTCATCATCAACATTATGTTCATCATCGACATTATGTTCATCATCAACATTATGTTCATCATCATCATCATCATCATCATCATCATCATCATCATCATCATCATCTTCATGTTCATTTTCATCATCTTCATCATGTTCATCATCTTCATTATGTTCATCATCTTCATCATATTCATAATCATCTTCATTATCCTCATTTGTAACTGTCGTTATTGGTGGTTAGTGGCTGGTAGTTTGACAAAGCTACTGAAAATCACCATGGTTAATAGGAGGTAGATCATTATAAATCATCTATAACTGGGCCATATTCCATGGCTATGTTAAATAACAAGAGGGTATCAACTATGGGCAATCGTTGTAGAATTTCCAAGACATGTTGACTGTGAGAAATCGAAAACAACAATTAAAAACCATGTCCCAACCATAGCCTTCCCAAATGAGAATATAAAATAATATAAATATTAATTCATATTCCCTGACATATCCATATTCATAATATTACATATCAATTGTCCCATTAATATTCCTCATGAGGCGTGCCTTGCTTCTTCCTGCGAGAGAAGGGTGGCCGCTTCCTCCCTGTGCCCGGTGGCTTATGCGAAATGATGCAGATGGAATGGAAGGCCCGAAACCGTGGGTTTTGATGGAGACCATGGGTGTCTTTTTGGGGAGGGTTCCATCAATGGGGATACCCCAAGAGCCGGACGGTTTATTGTGGAAAATCCTATTAACATGGATAATTCAGGGGTACCTCCATTTCAGGAAAGCCCCATATTGGAAAATATATGTATATATCAAGGGATTTAGTTCTTGGGATTTGTTTAGTGAGGTCATGATGCAGATATACTAACGGGCGCAAGTCAAAACGAAAGGTAAGTTTTGTTTGTTTTCAACGGGGATATATTGGTGGGGATATATGTCTATGGGCGATGTACAACTCATAACCTTGTGTCGAATGTGCTTGAACTTCTCCTGCTGCGTATTTGTTTGCGCATGTTTTGAACTTCCCATTTGTCAGTTTGTCAGTTGGAGGAAACAAACTGAAAACTCCAAGTGCCTTTTGCATGTTGCTGCTCAGGTCACTGGAATGCTTGTGTTTTTTGGCGGGATGCATCCCGAAATGCCCGAACATTTCAGGTTTGTGATTTATCATACAGATATTTATTATCATAGTTTGTTGTATCCGCACAGGAAACACAATTAATATCCCCAGCAATGAAAAAAACATCCAGACATAAATCTGGTAACCCGAAAAGAAACGTGAAACCTCTGAAACCAGGATGGTTTATCAATGATTCTCCATAATTTCCAGGTTTCCAACTTTTACATTCTTGGTGGGGGTGCTACAATCCCATTATCCCATTGAATATGGCTATCCCCATCATCCCTATTTTCATCCCCATTGTTCATGGTGAATTTCTATGATTGTCTAATTAGATATCGTCAGGATATCTCCTGTTATCCCATTATGCATTGTTACATTCTATGACTCTACCATCATGGCTATTTATATTTATATATATATACTGTGTATATGTATATCTATATACATCAACTTTTGTTTTTAATGCAATGACCATGTATGTAATTATATATAATATGTTTCTATATTGAATATCCATACAAATAAAATATCACTGGATTGGTTAATGGGAAAATTTACAGGAAACCCCTATATTTCATGGGAAAATCCATGGTTTCCTGTAAATTTTCCCTTAAACCAATCCAAATATTCCTACGATTCTCTCGTCACTTAAGATCCGTGCCCTGCAGGATGCCCTGGAACGAGTCCAGGTGAAAGATCGTCGGGGGAACCAAGGGGGGGAAATTGGTTTCCTAAAGTATCTATGGGGGTAAGGAAAACATATCTACCCTCTGGTAAACTAACATAACTATGGAAAATCACCATTTTTAATCGAAAAATCCACTATAAATAATCATTTTCAATAGCTATGTTAGTTTACCAGAGGGTATACTTTAAGATTATAGAAATATGTTTTCAGAAATTTTAAGAAAACTGGTATTTATCTTAGATACCGTCTATTTTTAAAAAAAAAAAAACAGGTTTATATCTTTATAAATTGGTGTCTTAAACTGGGGGATCCCCAAGTCACCATGGCTGTTTCAGTACTAAGTCATGGTCATCCATGACTTGGATGATTTGGGGGTACCACCATTTCCGGAAATTTCCATATATATAATATATATACATATAAATATATATATATATAGATAGATAGATACATATATATAAATGTGTATACTAGATTTAATGCGATAGAATTAAACGGTTTTTAATGGGATCTATGATCAACAATCTGATATTTGGGATTGCCTGAACATTTGGTACCCCATTCCATCTTTTGATCCATCATCATTGTCCCTAATATTTGATGGCCATTGGGGGGTATACCCCTTTTTCAGACAAACCCATTTACTAGTGTCTGATGACATGGGAGTATTGAAGCGTACTTAACGGCGTACTTCAAGAATCAATGTTGTTCATGTCATTTGAGCCCGATGTCATCTTTTTTTGGAGTGAAAACACCAGCTAGAAATATCATAAATATCAAGTTATTTTGGAGTTACTGTATTGTAAAACGCCGGGAATGATGTTACTGGTAAATATAAGGACCTCTTGAAACAGTGAGATTCAGTGGAAGAGTCCGCAACCTGAAACGGAGAATCCAATACAATTGGATGACATTTCCACTTTCAGCGGATATAATATAATACTGTAGTGGTGGTATAACACCTGTTCCTCTTGTAATTAACAAGGGAGTCGCATGATTTCTTGGTGGGTTGAATGCCGTTCTCGTGGGTCAAATCACAACTGGATTCCAGGTGCCTCTGCCGTGCCACTGCGACGCTGTTCGGGGGCTCAAGTGAAGTGGTGAAGCTGCAGTGGGATTGCATGGGTATATTAAATAGTAAGTTGTGAATACCATCTGATGTAGGTTCTTTTCATCGATACATCATCACACATTTGTTTATACATATATATATATAGCATGTGTGTGTGTGGAATCTATGTATATATATATATACATATTTGTTTATAGGATATCGAATGTATTTATCTATATATATATATATTTATAAATATTATACAACTTATTAAATATCTTGTATACATGATTTCTTTTTAATAATCATATACTTTCATAATTCACATGATATCATATACATCTAGGCATGCTCTAGACCTTTGACCAAGCCTTCGCTCTAGGCATCTCCAGGTTTTCCAGGGCCTCGGTTGGAACCAATGCGTTCTCCAGGCCGGGGACATTGGGTTCTGGGAAAAATGGGGACAAACAGCAGAAACTTTATGAAACTTTCGTTTCTAAGATTTGTTCTTGTGTTTGAGCTCATAAACTTATATAAAATTATATAAACTTGTGGGTTTAAGCTGGGTTAAGTGAGATTTGAAGCAGGAACATGGGGAAGTAGAGGTGGAGGTTTGACTGGTAAAAATCGTGTTGTAGAAAGCAAAACTGGTGTTTCAGCCACTAGAAAACGAAATGCACAGAACAAATGGGGTAGCCAGATGACCATGCTGCAGGGTGCACGTCCCTGGTTATATGTGGTGATTATGACGGTGGTAAAGAGTCCTAATTCGCGAGAAATGTTTATTGGCCAAAAATAGTGGCATTGTGAGTTGATAACAGGCATTTCATAATGCTGTAGAGTAAGATTGTTAACATGTTCCTTCCTGTTGCCGCCGTGCATCTGATGTATTTATGTGTATTTCAACTGTGCAGACTGTGGCAACGCCGGTTCCCTGAGAATAATTCTTCAGACGTGTACGTGAATGTTTTCAGAAAAGCCCACCAGAATTTCCTCTGGTTTTTTAACGTAGCTACGGAAGATGTTCCATTTATTAATTATGATTTAGTTCATAAAAAGAAATATATGATTTTCCAGTTCGCAAACCGTTTGGTAACGAGGGTAACTCATGATGCAGGCGCTTGGCTCATCCTACGGTGTTGGAAGGTGTTGAGACGTGGCTTGGCCAACATTTTGTATAGTGCCAGCGGAGACTTTCCACTATGCATTCTTGAAATTTGGAATATTTTTGATTCATGCTCAGATTGATATACTATGATATACGAGATGAATGTTTGGAAGGTAGGATGCAGCAACCAACTTCAGATTTACATGCGATTCCAACTGTATACATACATTTGATATACCTATATAATCCTATATATATATATATGGCATGCCCTATGCTGCAATGATGTGTGCAGAAGGTTGGCAAGGACCCAATACTACCATTAATTTACCATTAGTATCCATTAGTGAGAAAGGTGGTGGATGCTGGTCACTCTGGCCGGGTGGCCCGCGTGCCATGGTTGAATAGGTATGGGAAATCAACATATGGATCGATGGGCGGATAGATAGACATGTATATAAAAATAAGAATGTATACATATATTAAATTCATGATCTACATATACATATATATATATATGTAAATATGTATACATATAGGTATATATGTATACATATACACATATATTTAGCAGCAATAGATAGACAGACGGGAGATCCCAACCAGCCATAAGCCTGCTGCCCGTGCGTTTCCAGGCATTACATGGACCTTGGTGGTGGTGAAGTGGGTTTGGAGCCTCGGTCGTTGCCACGCCCATCACCAAACGACTGGATCTAGAAGCACCAAGAATGAAAACAATATCAACAGACATGGCAAATCAAATGCACAAAAGAACATGTCCAACAAAATGGAATAAAACCCCAACAACAATGAAGACATAGCCAAGAAAAGCGGGACAACCACTCTACAAATTTCAACAATTGGAGAGGTTTAAGATGGGCTTTGACATGAGTTTCTCATCAAAACCTCCATTGTTGGGTGATGTCCAATTTAAAACTTCCACGAACTGCAATGTATAGATGATTTTCCCACTAATTAAGACCTCTATAATTAAGACCTCTATTTAGTTTAGGTATTTCCCAGCCAGCCAAAAGGACACCAGAGTGCAAGAGCTGATACAGCTGATCCTCCCAGGTTACTACAGATACTGCCACCTACCTGACGCGCCACCCTTGGAGCCGCTCAGCTTGTTGAATCTGGGCGGTTCCAAACAGATCCGTCGGTACTGGTTGGGCTTCTTGGACTACCTTTGGACACACGAAGCAGTGCTTCGATTCCTCACAGGATTGTTGATATTTGATGATATTCCCCTTACAATGATGTTCACAAACTCCGCATTTGCCCGATGCCCAGAAGGATCTTGAAACGTTTGACGGTTGGATCTGATAGTCCGCCAGGTCCTGTTTGTTTGATTTTACACAACTTCTTGGTGGGCCCCATATCTCGCCCCGTCAGGCAGGTGACCTGCATGGCAGCCGAGAAGTTGGAATGGTCGCGGGACCAAGGGGACAACTGAGGGAGTTGTAGCTTCCCGGTGTCAGCAAACCTTGGGAATTGTTCGTTTCGGTGGTCCATAAATGGAGAGTCCATAGATAGTAATGATGGATAATGTAAAATAATGAGATAATAGATAATTAATGGATAGTAGATAATAGATCTAGATTCACCAGTCTGAATACGGGATAATCATGGGGGGTTCAATAAATGGGGAGTCCCCAACAGCTGGATTGTTCAGAATGGAAGGTCGGGATCAACAGGCAGATGACGAGGTATTTGATGGTATTTGCCTAATTCAATCGGAATGGTGATACCAGCAACAAACCATGGGTAAACCTTGGAATTGCTATTTGATGTGTTACATACATGAAGGAATCTACTAACAAACCACAAGTTACCTGTGTTGCTAGGATCATACCAACGATGGCCCAGTTTGTTGTAACATTCGGCAGGTGGGAAGGGTAGCGCCCATGGAACTGTCATGAAAAAGTGAGTAATTTTGGAAACAACCTATCTGATCTATCTCCAAGCGGACAACTGAATTGACTTGGTTCAATCTCCAAAGGATCGCATAGTTATTTCTTGCTCACCCCCTCTGAAAAATTGGTATCAGATGTAACCTCGGGAGCACACTAAATCTTGATTACTTCACAATTTATGAAAAAAAACATTGGCTCGTTCATCCTTTGCTAAGGGTTTATCCCTCCCAAACAAGGCGCGTTCGCCCAGGCCGGGTCTGACAGAAGTCCTGGAGCAAGAGGATCCAGTCAGGAGCGGCCACGGAGGAAGGCGTTCCCTTTCACAGAGCTATAAGATGAGGCCCCAGATTGTTGGCTCAGTTGGTTTAAACCTTGTGTTAAACTATAGAATTTATAATAGTTATAAACCTAACGATCGTTATATAATAGGGTTGATAGACCCACTTACAACTGAGGGGTCTCACCTTGTACAGAAAATGGCTCATTTCTAGACGATTTGTATTGATTTATCAATGAAAACTGGTGATTATCCATAGCAAACTGTTGAATTTCCAGATGGTAAACCAACAAAAATGCAGGGAACCCAACACCAACCATTCTATGCAGATATACTGGAACATAGGCAGACTCTTATAGACTTATAGAACCTTATAGATATATGATAGAAATAACCAAGATACTTTTGTTGGAGAGGAAAGTGATGATCAACAATTTGAATTTGGGGGTGCCCATGTGTGACTGGGGGTGTCTTATATATATATATACACATTATATAAATACCTATTGCAAGATTACATGACGTTACATGGTTATTGACGACGTTTTACCTGGAATGCTTTGACATCAAGACTCGTCGTCCATTTCCTGGCTTGCTGAGACTGGAGCGTATAACAACTATACGTTTGTTTTGCTTGCAAGCAATAGGCTCGCAAGTACCCCTATATCCAAACATGGTGATACCATGTGATACCCAAACCTTTTTGGTCTATAGTTGGAGTCCGTTTTGTGGGCTGAACAGATCATTTGAAACGGAAAACCATCACACCTTACAAGCTGTTTATGCCGTATGGAAGGCAGTATATGTGTATATATATATATATACACATTTATATTTACACACATAGGGTACATCTATACATATAAGTACACAGTGCACGCACACACATATGTATACATATATATATATATACATGTGAATACGCTAGTAACACTAGGGGCCCAAACTTCTCCGATCCATCATTTCTTTGTATGATCTGTGATGTTGAAAATTGTGTTTTCACTGTGGGGCCCCTCGGGTGTGTATATATATATATGTATGTATATTCTATATAGTTATATCTATTTGCAATACATACATACATAGTAGATAGATAGATAGATAGATAGATAGATAGGTAGGTAGGTAGATAGGTAGATTGCATCTGTATAGGTATCATGTTCCATCCTGCTTGGGATGATGATTCGCAATGATTCTCATTCATTTTTTTTGGGGGGGACGGATAGCTCAACCAACCATGGTAGTATCCCTACAGTTGGGTGTTGCCAGTGCAGGATCGCAGAACTGTGTCAGTCCTTGGTTTCCTACTTAGTCCATGAGCCCGGGAACCCAATGGTTGTGGGAAGGCAACTGTTAGTGATAGCTTCTGATCGGGAATTCACATCATGATAGACCCCTAAATAAAAGGCACGTCGAGATCAGTGATGCTCTATAATTGAGTTCGGTTTAGAGCCAGGTGGATTTGGAACCCTTCCACTAATGATTTGAGCATTTGGATATGATCATTATGTTGATACATTTGGTTCACATTCAAGGTTGAATGATTTGTCTTCTAGTGTCCCCACAATGCCTTGACGCATCCCGCATGCTGCATACATTGATTATCTTTGTTGCAGACAGGTCTGCTGGATTTATATACATCCTTATCCATCCTTATCCCGCGAATTTTCCTGAAGGGGTCAAAGTTTCAGTATGGCTCAAATTTGGGCACCCATGGACCCAGAATTGTTTATTCTCACAATTGGTTATATATAATTATGTTTGGAACGACTACGCCATACTAAACCATATCAAACCAAGCCAAACCAAGCTAAACCATGAAATTTGGAAGTTTGATCATTTTGACCCATGCCCATTTGCCAGCACCCCAGAGGACCATTGGATTTGGGTCAACCATGCTCTGAAGATTTAGCGGAAAACCACCCAAAATCCCATAGTTGATCTCATCATTGGATCATTTAATAGAAAAAAAACAATTCCTATGATGTTGGTCGTTGGTAATTTAAGCCATGGACATCCCAACTACCATGATCATCTCCCATTGGAATTGGTATGAGGGCCAGTAAATCATGCTGCACCCATCAGGCACCATGGTTCAAGGAGAATTCAAGTGCTGCGTGGTCAAGATGAACTCTGCATCTATCAAGACTTCGGCCCATTTGCTATCATTTGTGGGTTTAAAAAATGGGCCACCCCATAGAACTCATGACTTTCTCAGCATTTTCCAATGGACAGTTGCCACTTTGGAGAGCTTGGCTCCGACAGCCAGATCTTGGACAGAAGCTAGTGGCAATCACCATAAAGTCATCCAGAATCAGAATGATCGAATGGTCATGTTCTCAGTATGTATCACTGGACTCTTATATAATCACCACAACACAACCCAAACTCACCATAATCACCGGAACTCACCCACTCAACCAAAATCGCTGGACTCCTAAAGCAGTTGGTTTTTTTTGCATTTTAAAGCCTTGTGCCATCATTCCCGCGCCATCAAACGCGCCCCCCAGCTTGACAGCTCTGACCCGAGCGAACAAGCTGAACGAACGCATTGGCTGAGCCAGGCTGCACCAGGCAGGCGCCTTGTTGACACCTGAAGAGATCTGAAAACTGATGTGACCTACACCGGTCACACTGACCTACTCCGGTCATTCCAGGTATGGACAATGGCTGTCTCATGGCGGACACGGGGCCTATCATGCTGGAAGAAGAGTTTCCGGACCCTTCTGTGTTGCATAAGGACTGGGGGCCGGCCAGCACAGAGGTAACACTCGAACAGCGACAAATTGATGGATAGAATGATTTACAATAATATATATATATAATATATATATATATATAGGGGCGGGTTAAAACCCTATGAACAGATTTTCAATGTTGGCCAGGACGCCGGGGCTTTGGCCCAGTCGATCAGCATATGTTTACATGCTTTTGGGGTTGGCCGTTTTGTCGTCATGTCTGGCAGCGTTCTAAAGTCCGAAGAGCATGTTCATCATTGTACTTTCCTGTCCCTGCTTCATCCAGCTCTCGTGGAATAGCAAGCTCCTCAGAACAATGAGTGCATTTGATCACAAGGCTGTACGACAACTAGCTTGACCCTCTATGTAGCCGAAAAGAACATTTAAAAGTGATGTTTACCTCAGATGTTTAATGCATTACTCTGCACTACCTATGCTAGTTTTAATGTCAACTAAGGTTCAAGAGAGCATATTTTCCGCCATGCCCGTCCTGACGCTACCAGGAAAACGAATGGATTGAGGTTCGAAACCCAGTGTCTGAACGGATTGCCCACAGTGGAGATTGGCGGATTTTCCCTCATCTCAGTAACAAGGACCAGTTGGATGACCAGGTGGATGAACGATTTTTCTGTTTGTCTATTTTTTTGGTGATGGTCCTCAATCCATGGATAATTGATGATAATTGATAAGGAGTTATGATGATTGATATACCCCTTATCCAGGATTCCGATTCTGGGATGAATATATAACCATTTTACAGTTTTTACTATGGAAGTTTCATCATACGGCATCCCCCATGAAATGGTCGGTGCCACCCACAATTTCAACCATCCTCTGGGGTCCCAGATGCTGCATCTTTAAGGACCTGCTTCAGGACCTAATGCAGCTAAAGAGAAATCATGGTTAGTGAAGGAATCAGCCCAAACATGATTTCTTCATCGTTAGTTTTATCATTATTTAACTTAGTCTAGGTAGGATTTTCCAAGAATAGACCATTGTTGGCTTTGGTTTTTGAAATGAACTGACAGGGACCTGCTGGATTTTTGTCTTCAGACTCGTGCCCACTTTGCTCGAAGGCTCCCATGCCACAGGCACAGTATTTGTTTGGTGCACGGCTTTCTTTGGTGAAAATCCCAACTCCTAACTTGGTTTCAAATGTTTTGAATATGTATGTCTTGTATGTGTCATCTTTAGGATCCCCAACGGACTTTTGAATTGGCTGAATCACCAGTCCTGAATTGAACCACCAATCAGTCCCAGAATTCAAGGGAAAAGTTGCAACATGCCGCCACAACCTGTTTTTCATGGGAAAGAAACATGATATACCATGGAAAATGACACGTTTGTAGATGACTTACCTGCTAAAGATGGCAATTTTCCATGGCAAACTGTTAGATTACCGGAGGGTAAGTTCCCTTAAACCAAGCCAGCCGATGAACCAGCTGTTGCACCTGAGCAACTTCAGGAGACCTGGAAGTTGAAGATGGGAACTCGAGCTTACAATTTGGATACCTTCCTCCAGAGGTGTCTTGACATAACTCAAGTGACGGTAATTAAATTGATGAATAGATGATATGGAGTACATCATAGAAATCACAAAATCACCCAAAATCCGTCCGTCTTCAAAAATTACTAATTGCTGCATGTTTTTCGAACTATCATGACTATTAGCTCAGATTGGTATCTTCGGCCATGGTTTAATGGGCAGCCAGTTCGTGAAGAAGCTGTTCCCACACGTCGGGGACGACGCCCAGAAAATCATCATCCCAATGACTTGATCCCTTCAGCATTGTCACCTACTGTTGGTAAATTGGGTAATTTTACTTTCAGGGAATGAGCAGTTCTCATATATATATATAATATCTAGCTGCCTAGCTATCTAGCTATCTATCTATCTATCTATCTATCTATCTATCTATCTATCTATCCACTGTATCTATCTATCTCATTATATAAGCTTTAGCTACAGCAGTAGCTGGGACACTGCGTGGCCTAGTTTTTCCATGTTGCACCGCTGGGACACAGGGGCCACAATTTCTTCCCTTGAAGGGTGACTGTATAATAGTATAATCCCAATCCCAGCAATTTTTGTGCCAAAATAAGCACTTAGATTCACTTTGATGATGGTATGTATCCTGTATGTATGTAATAATGTTTGATAATATTTGCATAATTTGCACATTTATACATGCATGTGTTTTTATATAATCTCATCTACGTTCATGTTACATGTAGTTGGCTGAATTATAGTAAGTCATATCAACCTGAAAATAGTTGTCATCATGTGGCCAGCCATGGGGATGATTCCCCGTTACTCACTTCGCATGATTCAGTGACGTCACAACATTTCTGGAGGCTTAGCATACAGATCGACCACTGCAAAATCTGCGAGAAAGCCGGTGCTGGCCGGCCATCGAATTGGCACACCCACATCGCCGCACATACGCACTTCAAGGCGAGGATGTGTTTAAAGGTTGGTTGCATCATAGCACGATCATAGCACTACCGCTATGATATGCGGTTAATCACTTGGGTAACTTCAGGGTGGCTTTAGCCAATTACTGTATCACAATCTGATTATCATCCCACTGAATATGTTTTGGGTATGTGCTTCACTACTTCAAGGTCATAATCAAGTAGAATCAGATCTTGTAAGTTACTTGTAAGTGGGATACCCCCAATTTTTGCTGTGGCGTTATCCACACGTCGTAGGTTGATCCACAAATAATCCAATTCTTATCATCACTTGGCCAATTCAGTTTTGGTCTTGGGGTGCCAATCCCATGTGAGAACAAACCAACATATTATATATTCCAGGAGTTTAAAAGAAAGCAGCTAGCTACATGGCAAGGCAGTGGTAAGGTGGATTGTGGCAAATGTTAGTTGAAATTATTTTAAATTAATTTGCATCTGGGCGCACTTTGGACAAGAAGATGTCCACCAGTCACATCGGATTATCCTCGCTGAACGTCTCGTGCCAGGAGATTGGCAAAATTTGCTGCGAGGGGCGCGACCCTCGGCGATATGTGGAAATTCTTACCGGTTTTGGGATGATGAATAGCGCATCCAAATGGATCGCATGGGACATCCCAAAAGTATGGATGGATCGCTATGCTCCACAAAGGCGCGAGAAACACGTCCTATCAACGTCACGGTTACAAGAAAAGGGTACCAAATCTTTCAAGAGATCTGTCGGGTCCAATTTTTGTCGTTGTTCATGTTGTTTCTACGAGCTTGTTTGAAGAGGGTTATACCCAGAAGTTATGGCAGGTAACAAGGGAAATAAATGGACATGATATTGGGGCCAATGGATTAATTCATATCATGGTAAAACAATAAGAAACCATCCCCACTTTCAATTTCACCAAAAACAGCTGGTATAATCCATTGCCCACATTAAGCCAATAGATTATGGGGTTGCCTATTTTCAGCCAGGGTCCCCTACAGATTGATCCCATCAGGACATGGACTCCATTCGGCAGGAGTGGTGGGAGAGTTGGCGAATTCCACGAGGCCATGAACTTAGAGGAGGAGTGGGTAAAATATGGTGTAAGTGTAATGACTGATGAATGGGCTTCCAATTATTTTTGAGGCAACTCCAAATACTCGCTTGGTGTAAGAAGTGAATAGAAGTGAATAGTAACAAATGGTTTGGGATGGCATCCCCCATTTCTAGAGACAAGTTACTCGCCAAGACCCCATGATTGCTTGCATTTACAAAAGGATCTACCAAATGCAGGAAGAATACGCCATGCCATGTGTGAATGGTATAGGTCAGCAACCATGCCTATGATGCAGATTTCGTGTGACCTACTTAAATAGTGGTTAAACCATGTTAAACCCAGTCGAAAGTGCAGGAACGAAACCTGAGGAGCCCTGATGTTAAATCACCAGTTTGGTCGGTCCTCCATGTTTCTTCTCCAAATCTATATACATGTTCTTGGTCACATTCCTATTCTTGTCGCTCAAATTCCATGCTGGTGGGTAAACTCCCCAATCCTCATATATCATCATCATACATTTGCATTCTATCATTCTGCTGTTTGTTGGGTACATCCTGATTTTGATGTGTACTGTGCCCCCTCTGAGGCCTCCAACCCAATGGTCCCTCCCTCAAAAAAGAGTGCAAGCTTAGGCTTAACAAGCCCCTAACAAAGGTTGATGGGGGCTAATTGGGTCTCCATAAATCCTTATCATTGTGGTGGTTCCCTTTAGGGCCTTTGGGGGGTTACTTCCCCTTTTCGTAAAATGTTTGGTAGTTGCAAGCCCATTTTTGTGGGTTAAAGTCCTTGGTTTTGGTAGGTGAGATTGCCTTCAACTACATCGACGGCCAGATCTTGATGGCAAAAGGTGCGACAGTTTGGTGGGTTCAGGGACTATGTTCAGAGCGTGCCTGAGAAGATAGAATAATCACTTTGTGTAGTTTGGGTATAGGATGTTTCAGACAAGAATTTTAGAACATCCTATATGCCTTTTTTTGAGGGCAGGATGTTGTAGATAATAGTTGCATCATAGTTTCCAGATTGCCAACTGTTCTTTTTTTTTGCGGATGCCTACTTAGCATTATTGTCGTCCCACCTTGCCAAAAACTGATGCTAACTACGGGGTACCGCTGTGTAGTTCATCAAATGAATGCAATAGATGAGGTACGGGAATTCATAATTCACATCCTACATGGCTGAACTGTGGGAGGGGATGATGGAGAGATATAATAGATATATCATTGCAATAGTTTACTGTACACTGTGCATGTATACATATATATATATATCATACATATGTTTAAATCAATATAAGATTGCATTAGATGACTATTGCGGCAAAGGAGCTGATTTTTTTCGGTAAGTATAATATACTGTAGAGCACACACAGATGATGTTTCCTTAGCACCCCAGTGATGGGGCGTGCTGTTGATGACCTGGCATCTGATCTCAGCCAGATGGTGCCCCAGGTCCTTGGCCAAGTTACGTGAACATACTTGCAACCGGCATAACATCATATACCCTCTGGTAATTTAAGATAGCTATTGAAAATTGCCATTGATAGTTGTTGATTTTCCCATGAACAATGATGATTTTCCATAGTTATGTTAGTTTGCCAGAGGGTAACATAACATGGTACAACATAGTATAACTTAATATATCTTAATATAACATAGGTGTTGGGCACTTAGAAAGAGATATATATATATATATACGTATATAGTCAATGGAGGCTATAAACTAACAAACATCACTGGGGGCCCACATTGTACCAAGCCGAAGGGTAGCAGGGTCAGGGGAGGAAATTGGTTGCCGATTCTAGAGGTTTTGGTGCCATGCCAATACGTTGGAGTCGTAGACCAATTTTGCGTCCATTTCATCCATTTTTTATTTCAGCAAACATATTTGGGTTCGGGCTCAACATTGCCCAAGATATGCATGGAATTTGCATTCCTAAAAAGTTGACCCATTTCAGCTCCCCCACCGGCTTTGGAGGCACACCACCACCCTTGACCTTTGTGTCCCTGCGATGCAAATAGATCAGATGGGCACCATCAGACCTGTCAAGTCTCCTGCTGTTTCCCCATGGAATCAAAGAACATGGCACCTCACTCCTACTGTTTGGCCGAGGATATCATTCCATTTTTTTTTGTCCTATAGTCCGATTTGTGGGGGGAAGTATTTCCTGCAAACTAGGAAATCTGTGGGCCTTGGATTCGTGGATCCCTACAAAATGATTGCATTTTGTATTCCCTCCCCACTTGGGAAGATGAGAGCCTCGATTATCAAGCAGTGGAATTATTGCCAATCAGTGTTGGTTGGGAGTCCGGATTTGTGCTTGGGACATCTCTATGGCGTCCCCACTTTACCCCTGCCTTCATGCATAGTTCAACATAGTTAAACTATCCGCCCGAAGCTTTTTAGGATATATAAGTAATTTATGTATATATATATATACATAAATATATATGTAATTATATATATATGTGTGTGTGTGCGTGTTTTTATCCTTTTTTGTTTCCCTGTTCCACCACTTTGTTGGTTCTCTATTCAGCCCTATTCTCATTTTCTTGGCTTGAATATGCTTTGATATGCTCAATGGATTCGATATGATTCGCTACATTCGCATCTTCAGTGACTTCCCGAAAACTCTTGGAACCTACTTGTATCAAAAAGTCTTCGAACTAGTATTTTTGCTTCTGGAATTTGCATGCGAAGCCGCACAATCTTTTGTGGTTCCAGATGGTTCCAGTGTACCAGGCTGGATTTTTCAAGTGTAAAACAACCCTTCCCTTGCCACGTGTCGGCCTCAGCCAAGGCCGATGCTGCCTGCTCCGTATACCCTGCCGAACTTGCCGGGCGTGCCAGGGGTGCCAGTGGTGCCGACTCCGGCACAGCCGATTCCAACCGCGCCACGAACGCAGCAAGGCGACCGAAAGACGGGGTCGACTTGGTCCACAACTGGGGGATGTGATTTGAATATGTTGCTATGAAAAGGGGTATGGGATACTTTAGCTATAGAGTATGGATAGCAATATATGAAATATATGAGCATCTATAAATATGTATAGATACCAACCAGCTAAGCAGATACTTGTTTCCAAATTATCTACAGTAGGCTTTGCCAAACAATTGACTCGGATAGATCCGGGAAATGGTTGAAGGGAGACTGTGCAGGATAGCCGCAGTTTTCTTGGGTGGTAACATCAAAATCTCCTTTAGAGATTCCCTTCACCCAACACAGTGAATCGAATAGAATGCATTTACTATCATTTACCCTCTGGTTATTTAACATAGCCACATAGCCATGGAAAATCCCCTTGTAAATGGAGGTTTTAATGGGAAATCATCCAAAATTAGCCATTTTCCATGGCTATGTTAGTCATAACCAGAGGGTACTACTGTTGTGCTGCTTGGAGTTTGGCAAGTGGAATGGATTGAGACTTGGATCGGGCCTTCAACCCACCGCATGTTCGAAGATCATCGAAGTAGATGGATGATTTTCCTGCCAGGGTAAACGTAGCAAAGGAAAATCCACCATTTGTCAGATTTGTAGGTGATTTTCCCAGGTCTAAACCTTATGTAAAAAGGATTTTCCAGCAAGCTATGTTTGACTACCAGAGGGTAAGTCAGTGGCTAGTAAACCCAATCACCATGTTTATGGGTTGCATATGGCTTGTAAAAACCATCCCCCATCATGGTAGCCAGGCATTGGGCGCTGTGCGGTTGGGGTCGGTTTTCACCATATCCCCCATAGAATCCCTACCATTAAATGGGTATAATCGTGGTCATTAATAAGCACCGCAAGTTGGGATATCAGTAGAACTGCACCTCCTTTTGGGCGCGTGGCACACGTCGCTTTTTCTCGTAAGAGGTTGGCCTTTTGTGGTGTGCCTGTGCGATTTGGCTTTCTGCCCTGATGAGTCTGATGACAAGATGCTGTGCCAGAACTTTATCTATTTCTATGACTCATGTATTATGTTGTCCAAGATGTGGGTTGGTTTTGTTTTATTGTCTACATGTGGTAGAGGTATATGCAACGCAGAAAGGGAGGAAGCCCGAAATGTGGGGACGAGAAAGGTTGGAAGGATTCAACACAAAGGCAGGTGAAGGAAAGGAAGGAGAGGAGGAATGAAGGAATCCAGGAATGTTCGTGATCTACCGTATCCAAAATGTGTGCCATACTGTAGGAGTTTGTTAGCAAAAAAAATATGTCAATCTAAAATAGGCATCATATTTGCGGTAAATTTGTTACGGCCATCCCTTGTGCTGAGAGCAGTATTTGGAACCGCGTTGTGCAAGGGCAAATGGGACGGCCAACCTCGCATATGCTGGCAACTTGTTTGCATTTGGCCAGGTTCGGACCTGACAACTTGTCTGTATCATTGTGCCATCTATCAAATATTGCCCATCAATCAAAGGCTATCGATATGTTTATAATCTATCAGTTTGTCATAGATATACAGGTGTTTTTATGCTGTTTGTGTGACCGTGTTGCTGCTTTTTAGTTGCTACCTATGTATAGAGCACACCCACACATATACATGTATGGATATATTTTCAAAATATGGAGGTCATTCTATAGAGGTATAATAATGATATAATGGGTCTGTTTGAAAATAGTTTGCGCCAACGGCGCCAACGGTCAACCCAACACCCAACATCCAATTGTTTATACAGTAATGGGTTTGTTTATAACAATTACAAGTGGGTTTGTCACTCTACAAAGGTCAACGTACACCCAACACCCAATTGTTTATCAAGATGTTCCCGATGGATTTGGGTTTTTTAACACAGCCAGACACACAACGGTGAGTAGTGCACTGGCGTCCTTCCAGGATTTCAAAGGATGCTGTGTTTGTTGATTCAGAACTACGGCAATTTTAGTGATTGGGGATCAAACTATGTAACAAATTAATGCCTGATTGCAATGAGTCAATATACTAAGAATAAGAAAACACTGTCAGGCATCTATATGCCTGTTTGTGGTGGATTTGTTTATGCCCTGGATCCATCACTTACAGGACATGGTTTCCGCAACGATATGCATTTGGCTGCTTGTGGAATACATACACACAGCATGCCTGAACAACAATGGGCTTCTGACTCTTAACCCCTGAATTTTGTAGAATGTGACCCACATTAAGGGAACACTCGCGACGAGAAATATTTGGGAAGCCGAGTGCTTGGGATGCCAATGGGAATGGGGGGCAAAAAATCGTCGCGGGGTTCCTCCAAATGCACATGTTACAACAAGAAGCGCGAAGGTTTGCAAAAAAACAACATGTATATGGAAGACTATGGAAGTTTGTCCTGGGCTCGGCTTCAATCTCATTCTTCTTTTAATGGAACAAGACTAAAAACTTATCAATCAATTGAGTTCAAATTTTCACACAAAGATAGCTGACTTTAGCTCGATGTGTTCCCTGCCGGATCTGGAATGAGGACATGTGCCCAGAACCCAACAAGCGTCTCGGCTGGTAGCAGTTGTCCTGGTGGCTGGCTGGTGGCAATGAATCATGGATCCCAGATTGGGCCCAAGGGATAACTTGCAGGGCTCCCTGCATTTGAAAGCATAAAACCTCTTTGTTTGTGTTCCTTCACTCACTAGCTAGCCAACGAAATGGATGTGATGAGTATCATTAAGAACCACTCAATGTCACTGCCACCAACAAGACTTGATGACAGAAACTAAGGGATGGCCATAGAAAGACAGCATATGCCAAAATTCAGGCGGGAACGTTGCCATTTATATAGCTTTTCCAGTGCGGATGCTTCAATTCTTTCAGGATAGAAATTTCAACATTTTGTTTTGGCTTTACACTTCATTGAAAATGATAATTTGGCAAACAATGAGGACATTTCAGGGGTCGATTGATGGGTTGGAATCACCCAGTCTTTCATGGCGCTGTGTTCCCGTCCGCTTGCCTGGATGCCCTGTCGGCTGTCCTAATGAGGTGGTACAGGTACGGCGCACCCGTGGGAATTCCAACGCAGAAAGGCTGGGAATTTCACATGATTTAAATTTTCATTGACATGTGATACAAACGATGTTGTATAGATCTATTAAGGTGGCCAATGCAGTGTTTTCGTTTAGATGGACATTCAACGTGAGACCATGTTGATGCATCTCAACCCTAGCATAGCCAACATGGGACAAGCAGGTGTTTGTTTCTAAGGGAAACCTCTTTGGTGTGTAGTAATTTTGGCAATTTCTTTGCGCATGGGTTTGGATCGGCGCCTGTAACATGATGATTCCTTGTTGCACCTGATTCTGTTCGGGTTCGCGTGACATGAAGCAATGGAATCGGATGTTGCTTGTATTGTCCTAGGCTAAGCAGCTAAACATTTGATTGTTTGCCGATTGTCTTTTGGCCATGAAGATCTTGAGCATTCGGCTTCATGGCTAGTCCTTTTACTTGGGTTTGCCCAGAGAAAGGCAGAAAGGATAAACACAAATCTCTTGCTTACCTTGCAGAAAATCAATAGACACTAATACAGTTTAGCATTGTAAAATCCACCAGTTGTGTCATTTGTGGGTCGTTTCTTAGGTAAACACATGGATTTCCAGAGCTATGTTATTTTCTTGGAGTAATTTCATATGTGTCATACGTGCCCCAATGAGATAAGTGCTTTATGTAGCTCTACCCCAATTTCAGACACATCAAAATATCCTTTTGTTAGTTAAGACATATATATATATATACAGTACATAGTTATACATACATGCCAATGTAAACCTATTATATATATACATATATCCAATCTATTGCACATAATATATGTTTTGCTTGGCGTTCGATATTCCAACCTGGTTCGTATCCTCATGAATATTCTGCACAAAATGTTTTGTTTAATTTGTAGTTTTGCTGGTACATGGGCTTGTCTGCAAATGAGGTATATCTTACACATGCCAGTTTTACTAGGAACATTGCGATTAACCATCAGCTGTTGGGGTGCCTATATTTCGGCGCCCGCATATTTTTCATACATGTAACTGTATTTATGATTGAAGTTAGAAATGCAACTTTTTGTTGGTGGTACTGTGGTACTGGTACATATGGAAACCCATCGGTACACATCACATTTTTGTATATTAATTTACTGATTTTATACATCATATATCGCCATTGTTGGTGCCGCAGTTTGTTCCATCTGCAGCGCTTGACTTTCACCCTGCACCCTGCGCAGATGGCGATTACAATGCCTGCCAGTGGCTGCAGTCCAAGGGGAATTGGAAGCGAGCCATGCAGGCGGTTGGTCCACCATGAAATTTGCCGGGAAAGAGATGGCTTAACATGTTTTAACTAGTCAGTAAAAATGGTGATTTAAACGGATTCAATGGGTTTGACGGGGCAATTAGGGGATTGTGACATTTCATGAGACTTGGTTGATATACTGGAGATTGACACCTTTGGGGGCGGCTGGTTGAATACCCATTGTTTTATCACCAATTGTGACCATCAAATCATGAGGAAGGTGGTTATGTATGGCGTATCTCATTCATGTATTGTATGATTATTCAATGTTATACTGTACATATGGTATAAGAATGAATATCGCAGAATGATGAGATATATTGGGAAAAAGGGAGTTCTGGAAAGGGACCCCAAAATTATCCCAAAGTTGCCATGCGTTAATCAATTTTCCGAAGCATCCAGATCCTTGGAATGATGATGATGATGATGATGATGGTGATGATGATGATGATGATGATGATGATGATGATGATGATACTCCGTGGGTTTTTCGAAGAACCCCAGGTTGATGGTTTTCGTGATGATAATCTTTGGCTATTATGAGAAGCATACTTTGTTGGTTTTCTGGAATTGCTTGCAGGTTTCAACCTTGGTGTTTACCATTGTTTACCAGGAAAAAAAGAGAACAAGCCCTGTAATTGTTCCCTTCATCCAAGCATCTGAAGATACAGCACCGCCCACTACGATCCAACAGCCAGTACTGCAGACCCAAGGGGTTTTCAAACATGTTAAAATATCACGACATTTCGCCGGTGCAGGAGCCTGTGAATACACTTCAGGAGATTCTGGACCATTTTCAGGCGGGCAGGGGGTTGCACCCTGCAGATCAAAATCGGACAGGCAAACAGCGAACATCAAATCGGAGGTAAAACCGCCAGATATTCATGGCTGATCAGTGCTTTTTGTTTGCATTTGCTTGGGTAACGTACGCCCATTTTTGGACAAACCATGACAAACCGAAGTGATTGTTCGGATTGGCGTTGATTTGATTTCATTGTTGTGGCCCTACCGCCGAGATCTATCCAAATTGCCGATTCTGCCCATCAGCTGGGGATTTCTGTGGGCATTTGCCAGCAGAAAAACATTTCAAGAACCTCACTAGTTGCTGCTTGGCAGCAGCAAGACCCAGCGTCCTCCCTTCAGCCTAATTCTCAGCCTCCTCATCCTAATATCGCCATGGATATTGACATCTCCATCATCATTTTCATTGTCATGTTTATTGTCATCATCCTCACCCCAAGACTCATCCTTATCATCTCAATATTTATCTTCATCCTCATGCTTGTCACGTCTCATTCTGCTTATTTGTTGTCTTCCTTGAGGTTCATCCTCATCATTTTGATCTATTTTGATCAGTTGTTTCAAATGCAGATTGGCAACACTATGACAGCATAGATGACCCATCTGCATCAGGGCTTTTGACCATTTGCAATCAAATCCTCCTGCCAAAAGAACATAGAAGAACTTAACATTTTCCGGGCAAGGTAAGGGGATTATGATTTCTTCCTGCATGGGGCTGGGTTCCCCTGCCCAGGTCTATGCCCGGGTCAGAGCATCGCGAAAGCCACTTGGTCCGAGCATCGCGCGCGCGCGGGTGTGTGTGTGTGTGTGTGTGGGTTTGATTGACAATGGGGTAAAGCATGGTAGATCCATAAAATGACCATTTGATAGGGAAAATGCTGATTAAGCAATGGATTTTGAGTACCCTATTTTCAAAGAAACCCCGGCGTATCTACACTGCTGGGACTCCCCAAGTGGGAAGACAAGTGGCGAGAGAATGTTGATTTAAGGGAGAAAACTGAGATTCAATGAGTCAAGGATGATGCTCCTTAAAACCGATATGGAACACACAAAGTGAGCAAAATGGGGTCTGGGTGATGATTGTTTTCTTGGAAACTGCAATTTCTTGGCCTCCATTTGAGTCGTGAGGGTTCTGAACCAGACCATTGGAGATATCACCCAAAACAACAAAATCCATCAAAATCCCAAGATCGAAAAGTGTTTCCAGGATTGTATAGATGACATTTACCTCACATTTCCGGGTTTCCAACTATTCTATCTATTTCTGGGATGCTGGAAAGGTTTATTAGCAGCGTTAAATCAGGCTAGAACATCTATAGAGCCGGTTTAAAACTGGGCTCGTGGTTTCACCGAGCAGAAGGCTCAAATCTTCAGTGGGCCTTGCTGGTGACGGCTGTTGCAATGGTGGCAACGGGAAATCACCTTGGATCCCACGGTATTCGAAAATATGCCTGCAAACAGAATGAAACGTTCAGATGTACATCATTGGGAAGACAAATTTGGGAAAACAAAACTTGGCACAACTCACTACCAGGTTACATGGCTCTAGTTTTTTAAACTTGCCACAACTTGCCCCATATCCCACCAATCGACATCCAACGTCAGTCTGTTTCAAGTGATTTTTGAAGGGCCCAGAGTTGTCAGATTTCATCAGGGCCACCTACCGAGAGTGGGATCAAACTCCCAGGGCCCAACAGACATACCCCTGGGGTAACCTGGGGTAACATAGCCATGGAAAATGGCATATTTTGGGATGATTTTCCCAGCTAGAAACTTCCATTTAGTTCGGGGATTTTCCATGGCTATGCTAAATAACCAGAGGGTAACATAATTGCAGGATTGCTACATATTGGTAGTACATTATGGCCATTGTTGATCAGAATATAGCGGTGACACCAGCAATGATGGAAAGCAAGCTTGTCCCCAAAAGGTCCCAGCATGTCCCAACCATATGGTTTTGCATGGCTTTACGCTTTGGTTATTTAACGTAGCTAATGGACAATAACCCTTTTATTAGGTATATCATCATACATCGTTTATAAACTGGCCAGCTTCCATAGCTATCTTAAATGACCAGATGGTATGGGGCCCCTGACAAAGGTACACAGTGGTTAGAGTCATGACCCCATCGTAGGTATATTTTTTTTGATGGGTCACCTGTTTGGAGTGGTCGGGCTGAGGGTTGGCTGTTGTTGCTTGAAGATGTAAGGTTTGTCAGTATGTTTACATGTTTGGCATTAACAAGCAAGTGCATACACCATACATATTATAATATTATATAATCTATGAATTTTATTACACACTGCCACACACACATATATACATATAATTATATAAATATATGTAGAGCACATATCAATGTATGATATTGTGTTTCCTACATGTGCAATGTATAAGCATTTGTCCATAAACATGCTTACACGTACATACAAATTCTTTGTTGAGAATTATGTTCAGTCTGTCGCCCTCCACAGCGGCTCCCAGCAATAAAGGTGGCCAAGCTGAAAGAGTACACAGTGGAATGGAAGGTACCAGGCCTGCCGGGTCTTGGGATCGTTTTTGGTGCAAAAACTCCGGTTGATCCCTGACAGGATAGGTTGACATTAACCAACCAGATGAGTAGCATACATATACTGGCTTGTGGTTTCAAGATTTCTGGCGACCAACGAACAGATAGAAAAGTAATTGCAACAATTTTAGAAGGATTTTTTTTCTGTGTTTTTCTATCTTTTTTGGGGTTCCTATATGGATGTTCAACAATATTTGACTTAACCACCACTCAGATGGCTGTGGAACCTCCTGTAGAGGTATAGGTAGGAAACCGCACTGGCGTTTGGTGAATGATGGATCAATGGTTGGTAACTGGTTGCAGATCTTCTGGTCTTGAATTTCTTGATTGTGTCTAATTTAGTTGTTTTTTCAGGGTATAATGGGAGGATTTCAGAGAACATGTCTGTCAGCAATTCAGAAAATGGGTGGTGGGTATTGCAATTCGGCCGTGGTCATCTATCAAGTTTCGGAAGTTTTTGCTTACAGAGATGGGCGATTACCAATACAAACAGCTGGGATGATCTACCAGTCCAATGGGGTGAAATATCCCCAGTATATGTCAGTTGCAAAAATTTAGGTCTTAAAAAACCCCAATCTCTAGATACGATATTCCCTCTCATGGGCCGTACGTAGACCCTATCTGAGCGGTCACTCGTACCTTCACCTTAGTGCTCGAAATGTCACAATGTCTCCTCCAGCTTTCTCTGCCGCCTCACTTTGGGCTTTGTTGGTTCCTTTCTCCCAGCAACTCTAAACACATTCAAGAGATGTGTCTCTTTTTTTGGACTTTTGGGCGACGAGCCATCCCCCTTGACAGGTGGAGCCATCCGTTGGTACCATATCAATGGCATGATCCTACTGCTGCGTGGTGAGCCATCCGTGGCTGGCGAGGGATGGAACCCCCTGAACCCCCAGCTGGCCCTGCCTGGGGCCCAGGCGCCACAGGCGTTACAGGCGCCACAAGCGCCACAGGCGCATGCGCCACAGGTGCATGCGCCACAGGTGCATGCGCCACAGGCGATGCCGCACCCGGGGCCGGTACAGGGGGTGCCAGCAGCGCAGCCACCAACCATGAAGCTTGGTGTTTGATGAATTGAAATGATGTATGATAAATGATGTATGATGTTTGAGATCTATGTTTCAGGAGAATTTCGGGTTCTATTTGTAGGTTTGCACTTTTTTGAAGATATTCAGACGGAATCATACTCGTTGAAGGAAGTTTAGAAGTCAAACTTCCAACAATATGGACAGATGGAAAAGCCAAGAGGGGAAGAGGCACAGAAGAGAGAAGCTCAGACAGGAGAAAGTCAGAAGAGAGAAGATCAGACAGGAGAAAGTCAGAAGAAAGAAGATGCAGGTGCGCGAGAAGGTAGGAAAGTCGCGAAACACTGTGTTTTTTCCAATGTTTTGTGGCTCTGGAGGGTCGAAAAGTGGGCTCGCCAAAGCGGCGGGTGCGGAGCCATTTGGGGAGATGAGAGATCAAACATTACACGCCGTTGTGGCGCCAAGATGCGCCAAACACGTTTGCAAGCCAAAATGCTAAAAGCACCACATGTTTGGAGCACTTTTGGAAGTTGAGATGTCGAAAAAGTGCACGCCGTTGTAGAGCGAAGCACATTTTGAAGTCAAAATGCTCAAAACGCCTTAGCTTCGGAGCATTTTTAGCAGTTGAGACGTCGAAAAAGTGCACGGCGTTCTGGCGCGAAGCACATTTCCAAGTGAAAATGTTAAAGACACGACATGTTCGGAGCACTTTTGGACGTTCAGAGTGCGATTTGTGTGGCAGGCGCAAGGGATTCGGCATCTGGTGAAAATTGAGCTAAACGTGTGGGTTTTGCGGCATTGTCAAAAACGATGGCTGGCGTGGAACATTTGAAGAGAAGGCGTTTTTTTTTTCATTTTTGTTTTTTTTTGTTTTTTTTTTTTTTTTGGTGGGGTTTGACAACGGTTTAGTGGATAAAACCAGATAAAGATAAAATCAGATACATGGTTAAATAATATGTTATCCATGAATTTGTATGTTAAAGCTGCACATGGCATATCAGTATGATGTTTGCTTCCGCTGCTGTCTTATCANATCAGATACATGGTTAAATAATATGTTATCCATGAATTTGTATGTTAAAGCTGCACATGGCATATCAGTATGATGTTTGCTTCCGCTGCTGTCTTATCATAGCTGCCATTGAGGCAAAAAAGTAGTAAGCAAATCACAAAGAACACACGAACACACTGTCACACACACACACNTGTTTGCTTCCGCTGCTGTCTTATCATAGCTGCCATTGAGGCAAAAAAGTAGTAAGCAAATCACAAAGAACACACGAACACACTGTCACACACACACACACACACCCACACACAATGAACGGATTCACACAAAGCGCACACTGACTGACACAAAAGCACACGACAAAAGCCTGCACAACACATGGCAGACTCTTGGGCCAAAGTCGCGGCCACACCGCCCAAATCTGGTGGCAAGGGTGCCAAAAAAGGCGGTAAGCCTGCAGGCTACTGCGGGTATGGCGCTGCCACCTCCAAAGGGAGGCGCAGCACCAGCAGCACCTGCAGGACCAGTTGCTGCAGGGGGGCGCTCAGCACCGGTTCCTGCTGCACCTGCCAATCAGCCGATGGCTACTGCTGCAGCAGCGCCATCGGCAGCTTCAACACCGCCTCCGAAGGCCTTTCCGGTCTCAACACCAGCGGCGACTGCNTCAGCCGATGGCTACTGCTGCAGCAGCGCCATCGGCAGCTTCAACACCGCCTCCGAAGGCCTTTCCGGTCTCAACACCAGCGGCGACTGCGTCTGCGCCGGCAGATTCAGCAGGTCCTGCAGCGCCTCCCAAAGCCGCATGGAACCCTTGGGAAACGTTGTCCTTGCCCCCGGCCCCTCGCCCTTTTCGGCGACTCCGGGGTAAACAGCCTGTGTCCAGCTCCCATGC
>BGPT01000469.1:265178-278119 GCA_003297045.1 Symbiodinium sp. clade C Y103 | reverse complement strand
CAGGTATCGTTCAACACCCCCACCAATGAGAGACTGGCCAAATCAGCGCTGGAACGATGATGCCAGCCACGACAATAATAATGTCAGCACTCGGTGGGAACGGCGCAACCGCGCCACCGACAGTAACTCCAGCTACTGGCAAGACTCGGACCAGCGTTGGAGAAATGAGGATTGGCAGAATGAATGGTACCGCCGGGGCTGGGGATCCAGTCAAGATTCCAATTGGCAGAGTGACCAGCGCTGGGACAACCGTTCCCTACTGGCGCAGCAACGATGACGACGACGATCGGGACTACTGGCTCGCCCGGGGCTGGCGTGACTACTGACCAAGCCAATCGGCGCGCTAGAAAAAAGACGCTGACCGCTGACAGTGCCGGTGGGGTCGGGTCGCAGCAGCCTCTGTCTTTCCATGGGGGTCATGTCAATGTGNGCCAATCGGCGCGCTAGAAAAAAGACGCTGACCGCTGACAGTGCCGGTGGGGTCGGGTCGCAGCAGCCTCTGTCTTTCCATGGGGGTCATGTCAATGTGTTTCTTTCACCGCAGCCATTTACCTTCAAATGTGGCAACATGTCAGTGAACCAAAATAATTAAAATATGGTCATGATAATTCAATCATCATTGTTGACACCGAAGTAACAACACATATAGTAAATCACATCAGTGGCAAAGTCTAAGAACTATCTTATAATACTTTAAAAATGGATGTTTCTAANCATCATTGTTGACACCGAAGTAACAACACATATAGTAAATCACATCAGTGGCAAAGTCTAAGAACTATCTTATAATACTTTAAAAATGGATGTTTCTAAGTTAATAGACAAGAACACGGCTACACCCTCACTGTCGAAAATGGAGTCTGTGCCGGACAACAGCGGCATCGTGGCGCCCCGTTACCGCTTCCGCCGCTCAAGGGCAGATGTCCGCGATACTGGCGGCGACAGTGATAGCCGCCGCTGGCAGCCACCGGACACTGCGGCGCTGCCGGCCAAAAAGAAAACAAAAAAAAAAAAAAGTGATGGACCAGCACCACCTGAGTCACCACCACAGGAAACCACCGAGCGGAATCCGGCCATCAAAACCGAACCACGACCAAGCCGAAGCAGGTCGCCGCCGCCATCACCATCAGAGCGGCGGCGTCGTCGTCGACATGATGACGAGCCTGACAGGGAGCGTCAGTCTGCTTCCCTACCGACGCCGGCGGGAAGCAGCAGCTTCATCGCAAAGCAGCCGTGAGCCATCGCCTACCGCCAGGCCCAGCCCACCACATGACGACGACGACGACCCAAGTTCCAGGCGGCGGCGGCGGCATAACACGGCGGAAGTCGACCTGAACCTTCGGTCTCGCTCGGCACATCTGAGGGTTACGGTGCCAAGCCGGAATGCACCCCCAGAACCGCCACCTCCAAGGCCACGAGGCCAGCGGGCACCGCCCAGTCCAGACCAACCGCCATCTTGGCGGAGCTACTCGCCAGAACCGAGCGCTCCACCATCCGAAGAAGCAAGCAGCTGGCGGGGCTACTGGGAGTGGGACGACGACGAGTGGNCCGCCATCTTGGCGGAGCTACTCGCCAGAACCGAGCGCTCCACCATCCGAAGAAGCAAGCAGCTGGCGGGGCTACTGGGAGTGGGACGACGACGAGTGGACGCCCAGTGCCAGCGCCTCGCCTGCTCAGTGCCCCATTTGCGGTGCGGTTTTGAAGGCAAGAGGAGGGGCACATGCTGTGGCTGCAGCCTTAGAGGCCCACCAGGCCAGCAGCACCAAGTGCTTGGCCAAGGGCAAGGGCAAGTCCTACCGCCGCCCACGATGTCCGCGGTGCGGCAAAAGTCGCTGACAATGACTGGGCAAGAGAGCAGCACTCTTGGTATTGCCGGCCAAAGTGACTGTCCGCCTGGTGCTGCATGGTCAACGCAGCTACCCTTGCCATGGGCGCTGCGTTTTTTTTTGCTAGCTGCAGCTACCCTGCATCATCGGCAGCAGTAGTTCCTTTTTTGTACTTGTACAGTTTCTGCTGCTGCAGCAAAGCACTCGTGTTTGCCGTGTCCAAAAAGAGTGTGCGCAGGGCGGGGGGCTTGGTGCTTTTCAACAGGTCCAGAGGCAATAGGTATAAACCCCATCCACAACAAATTCTTTTCCTTTTTTGTTCAAGAAGATGGAAACCACTTACTTCGTTTAAAACAATTGTCCCAGCAAGAAAAGAATCTGTCGCAGCAATTTTGCAATCAAGGTAAGGGTCCCTAGTCAAATACTCTCAGAAAGATGGGTTCANCGTTTAAAACAATTGTCCCAGCAAGAAAAGAATCTGTCGCAGCAATTTTGCAATCAAGGTAAGGGTCCCTAGTCAAATACTCTCAGAAAGATGGGTTCAGTCAAGAATGCATAAATATACTTTCAGATTTCAGATGAATTTTGATTTAATTACCTAGGAAGTCACATTCTCATCCACAAATAACTTCTACTTCCATCTTCCTTTGAACCTTTCGGCCGGCGCCATGTCAAACTCCGTTGAATGTGTGAGCGAGGAGGAAGAGCTGCCATCGGATGTAAGTTCAGAAATAGAGCTACCGCCAGATGCTGAGCCGGAGCTACTGCCACGCAGCGCTTCGGCCAGAAAACTGGACCCTGAGAGCTGCTGCAAGGAAAATTGCATACAGCATCTGCAAGACTCTCAGTCCCTATCACGACGTGTGACGGAACTGGGTCAAGCTCTTGATGCCTGCACCAAAAGCCAACGGAAAACTTTGCAGTTCAAAATGGTGAAAGAGTGGGGCATTGGAGCTGCATCTGCTTGGAGGAGGTATCATGCCTGGGGCATGGCTTTGTGTGCAGCTGCTGTCGCAAAGCTGTTGAAGATGTCCTCATATCATCTGAGGCAGTTCAATGAAGAAATTGCGCAAGGGCATGACAGGCCACAGCGCGTGCTGACAGAAACGCAGCAACAGCGCAACGAGCGAGGCGCCTGGAGCAAAGCCGACACAATTTTGAAATGGCTGCATGACCAAGTCGCTGAGGACTTGGCAGAAAGTGTCAGAGTTGCAGGAGAAGGCGATGAGGTACCTGCTAGCAGCCGGTCCAGTGGCAGCCGGTTGCCGCAGGTGCCCATCGCCTTCATGGACGAGCTGCAAAGCTGTGGGGTCCGCTGGATGCCTCCAGGGACCACCCTGTCCGAGATGTTGGATTTGGGCTTGACTTTCTTGCCGGATGAGAAGGTGGCGTACTCCACGTTTGTGAAGTGCTACCACATGTCTTGGGAGAAAAAGCTCAAAATTCGCACTGTCGGACAGCACAGCAAATGCACAGCATGTGAGAAGTTCAAGGAGTACCGTCGTCAAGTGTCTTCAAAGTCAGATACAGACCGCATTTCCGCGGAATATTCTGGCCACTTGACGGACGTTATGAAGGANCGTCAAGTGTCTTCAAAGTCAGATACAGACCGCATTTCCGCGGAATATTCTGGCCACTTGACGGACGTTATGAAGGACAGGCAGCTGGATGCACGCCTAGTGACACGGGCACGCATCAGCGCTGGAACCCTGTCCGGAAGCGTGGAGGCATCAGAGTCATTGCTATCTATTGTCATAGACGCAATGGACGGTGCCAAATTTCGCTGCCCAAGGAACATCTCCGCCGCCAAAGAATTCCAAAATCTTTGGCGGCCAGAGACATCCTGCATAGGTGCCATCATAGAAGGCCTTCATGAAACATATTACCTATGCGATCCTGATGTCTCCAAGAACGCCAATGTGCATGTCAGCATCATTGGTCATTCTTTAGAGAAAGCGAAAAGCAGCTTTCAGGCGCGGGGGAAGCCATTCCCCCGCCACCTGCGCCTGCACACAGACAACGCAGCATCAGAAGGCAAAAATCAAACAGTCATGTGCATGGCAGCATGGCTTTGCCACCGGCAGCTGTTTGACAGTGTCGTCCTAACCCAATTCAGGGTCGGACACACACACATTCAAAGATAGATCAGCGCTTCAGTGAACTACGCTTTTGTTTGAGCCAATGCAGCATTCTTGAAAGCCCTGACGCCTTTGCCAATGCCATCCGCGAAGCTGTGCAGCCCCGGGAATCTCGAGAGCTCGCTGTCGAGAGACTCCGCGCTGCACCGAATATGAAAAAATTTTTCCAGCACATGGAGGTGACCACTTCAGGTCATGTGCAGACGCATTGGCAAACAAAAAGAAATGAAGAGGCGGTGCACGTCTTCAGGCTTCGAGCGACGCTCTGCATACGAAGGCAGCGTGGAAGAAGTCAGCGGCGCGCCAGCTGGCCCAAAGCCAGGTGATGTCATTCTGACATGCAGGCAATACATGAGCGACGAGGTGCCTAGTCAACCACCATTCGTCTTTGCTCTTGAAGATGATTTCAAGGCGCTTCCAGCCGACTCTTTGACCTTATCTCCACGAATTTCTTTATCCGAGAGACAGGTCAAAGAATTTCAGAAGACAGCGGAGGTGATCAGCCGCGAGCCTTGGCACATGGATGAAGGCTGCGCATTTTTGCTTCAGCTCGTGGAAGAGAACCAAAGCAATTCGTCTGAATCCTGGGTCCCGTTGCACATGCCGTGGATGATGGCAGGAACCCGGTCAGAAGTTGAGATCTCTGGGCCGGATAGGCCACGATTGACGGAGAAGACGCTCGAATGGAATCATAGGGCGCCTGCTACTGTCAAGGTTTCTAGGCCACCCTCAAAACTGAGGCGCCTCAAGGTCAAGAACTTTGATTCTTCAGCTGGAGCTGATGATGATGGGGCCCTTGAACTTCCACCTCCCGCCGAACCTGAGGGAGAACGGCTTGAGCAAGATCTTTCTGAGCCACCGCATGAGAATCTGCAGTTGGGCGCGCCTGACAATGCCTTCGGTCGGGGTGGGGCCCCAGATTCTGTGGCCATCGTGGACCCGCCCGAAGCAAAGGCCAAAGCAAAGGCTAAGGGCAAAGCCAAGGCGAAAGGGAAGGCCAAGGCAAAGGCCAAAGCGCGCGCAGAAGCAGAGCCTACTGTGCAGAGCCTGAGACTGAGGCAGCGGCTCCGGCTGTGGAACCGCCACGGCGCAGCTTGAAGAGACCGGCTGCAGCATCTGCCCCATCTCCTGCCCCGGCGGCACCGAAGAGACGTGCAGGTCCAGGTCAAGCAGGGCGGCTTCCCATGCCAGAAGATGTGGGCCAGCACGTTGGGTGCACAAAATGCCGGTACAGCTCCATCGGTTGTGTACAGTGCCGCAAGAGAGCCGGCTTGATAATCAATGCCGATGGCACGCGGTGGATCTGGAAGCCGCAAGACTGACACTGACTGAGCCAGTGGTGAAAAACAGTGCGGCTGCAACAGGGTAGCATTCGGTGGGTACGGTCATAGTAACTCACTTTGCTTTGATGTGCAAAGTATTATTCTGTTCTGTGAGAATCTTTTCTTGCTCAAGCAATTTAAATAGATGTAGGGAGGGATGGACCGCCAACAACCGGTTGTAGTGTTCGATGATAGCCCGACGACACCCCTTTCCAAGCGGATGAGGCCATGTGTTTTCCAACTTTTCTGTGTTGTTTAATAATTTCCCATTTTTTATTTTCTTATTCTTACTTAACTCCCCGACCCTTGCTGCTTCAGGCACCACGACAGCAACATCATTGTGATAGATGATGAGGACGAGGAGGAAGAGCAGCACTTGTTCATGGATTTTTTTTCGCCACCGCGGGTAGCCATACCCTTGCGGCGCGAAGGATTCTTGGCATTCCACAGCTTTGACATTGTCACGGGCTACGACTTTTTGACTGCAGATGGTCGCGCCCGGGCATTGAAGCTGCTCTCACGGCACCGCCCTTTCTTCACAATGCTTAGCGCGCCTTGTACCATGTACAGCCCCATGCAGAATGCAAACCTGGCGAAGATGGATTTGGCCACCAAGACGCGCAGGTTTTCAGAGGCCCACTGTCTACTTGACTATTCAATGTTAATTGCTAAACGACAGCACGCCAAGAAGCGCTTTTTTGCACATGAGCATCCACAAAAAGCTACTTCATGGAAGCGTGAGAGCGTGCAAAACATGGAGGAGGAAGAAGATGTTATGAAAGTGTCCTTCGACCAGTGCCGAGTCAACCTCAGAACGCCATTCTCGAAGAAGCCTTTGCAAAAGAGGACAACGCTGTTGACAAATTCAACAGCCATTGTCGAACTGTTCCAGCCTCTGCAATGCACATGCACAGAAGAGCATGGCACCATTGAGGGCAGCGAGGGGGGCATCCAACTGTCAAAGTGGTGCCAGGTTTACACGCCCGAGTTTGTCGACAAGTTGCAGCGCTTGGAATGGGAGCGTAAGTGATGCACCCAGCCTAGCGACAAGACGGTGGCATTGTGTAGAAATGTCACCTATCTTAATTCAAGGATGTGACTCATCTGACATGGTTTCTGCAAAAAGCGCGGCGCAGCTCGGGGCGGGTCTGTGTGAGAGGGCGGGTCCCCAAGTTTCAAAACTAGACGATCTGGGGGGGCAGGATTCCCGCCCCCCCAGTTAGCTCAGTAACGTCTGAAACTAGACGATCTCTATGGCATATGAGCCAAACTAGACGATCTAGGGGTGCAGGATTCCCGCCCCCCCAGTTAGCCGAGTTTTGGGGTTTTCATGGTGAGATCACTCAGTAACGTCTGAAACTAGACGATCTGGGGGGGCAGGATTCCCGCCCCCCCAGTTAGCCGAGATTTGGTCACCCTCAAATTTTTTCGAGGTGGATTTTGGAAGGATTTCCTTTCCTGTCTCTGTCTTCAGACCCGTAGGTCTAGGCTTAGGCGCCCCAAATTAAATCTTTATAATTGATCAAAATTACATCATCACAATGATAATGGTTCTTTTCTGTGGGAGCTGTTGAAATGACATAATGGCCAATTATCCTAAGTCTAGAATACAGCATCAGTTTGTTATATGTCCGCAGCCAATTGGTTACAAATTCAAACCCAAATCTAAAGCATAATTCACACACGACATACGCATGATATTTACTCTCAGTCCAGCTTGGGGATAAAGGCGACACAGACCACAGTGACCATCATGTACGTTCGCAGGTGAAGCCTTGAACAAATTTGCAAAGCAGGGTGCCCGTCTGAGTCCCGTTGCTGCTGTAGCGATGGAAATGAGCAAGGAAGAGCAAGACGACGACGAGAAAATGGCGGTGGATTCAGCAGCGCCAACCGACCATGATAAAGCAGGTGCCAGCAAAGAAGTTGAATCGGAAGCTGGTCCTGGTCCTGGCCTGGTGCGATGGTAGGAGCTACTGCCGAAGCAGCGCTCCTGGACAAGCAATTGGCCGCAGCATTGAAAGGCGGTCCAATTCAGCCCGAAAACTTCCGGGAAGTTTTGCTTCGTGTTTGTGATCTGCTGCTGGACTACCATGGAGGCCCTGTCCAATATCTGCAGTCAGAACTGGGGTCTGAACCCACTGCTGCCTGGAATGCGTTTGCCGCAGACTTGGAAAGGGCTTTTCCACGTCGTCCAGACCTAACATATGTTGATGGACTGAAATACCCCAACGGCTGCCTTCAAGATTCTGCAATCAAACTCAGCTTGTGGCAGCTGGGGTGGCACCCAGATTGTTCGTCCAAGCCACCGACGTTTAAACCAGCAGCTCGGAAGTTGATTGACGAGTTTTTGACACATACCTTCCTCACCGCTTCCGACAACTTGTTGCTGTATCAGAATGAGAGCTACCCTGGCAAACTGGAAAATCAGCAGGGCGCTCCCATTCTTTTTGCTCATTATGTCAAGGGAGCAGCGCGAGCCAGCACAATTCTGATGTTGGCGCATGTGCTTGTTTACAAACTGGAACTCGACGTTGCCTCATTGAGCCCGCGGCTCTATGAGAGTATGTTGACTGTGTACTGCAAACAGTCAGATGTTCCCACAGATGCGGTAGCCATCGCCTTGGAAAATGCCACCCTGAGTGCCCGTGGGGACATCCGCAAACAGCACGATATCATCACATGGCTGAGCAAGCTGTTGATCCTGAAAGGCAAATTAAGGATTATCACCCACTGAAGTCTTGACCCGGTGGAATGATTCTGCAACACGCGAAGCAGCAGTGATGGGAAATAAGCGCACCGGCTTGCTACTGCTACTGAAGCTTCCTACAGAGTCAGCGCAGTTGCTTCTAAAACACAACAGTACATTCGGTGCTGAATCTGCATTTAGCAATGAAATCTTCGCACACAAGCGCTTGCATCCTGGCTACAGTCCTCGTGGTATTGGGCGCCAATGGCAAACAAGAATGACTGTCACTGCGGATGGCTTCAACTTATTTGTCCAATATGTTCACGCCAGTCAAGGGCGAAAACTCAAGGAGAGTAGGAAGAATTGGGATAAATCAACGCTGGAAGAGGCCCTGTCCATGGCCCAGCTACTGACTTCGCTCATGGCGGAAATCCAGAATCAGCATGCTGTCCCGAAAGATCTGCTTCAAGAGAAAGTGATTCAGCCTTTCCTGGAATTTGACCCAAATTTCGAGCTGGAACTACAGGCTGCGGTGAGCGAGTGCAAAGCAGACTTCCAACCAGCTGACATCTCTAAGTTCAAGGATGTACTAGCGGTCGTCCTCGCCAATCGCGACTCAAAAATGACAGCAATTGGCCAAGGACCACGCATCACTGCGGGCGAGCTGGAAAAGCAAGCATTTGAGGTAATGCTCGCATCAGCAGAACACGATGTCCAATCATACCGCGCCTGGCGCACAAAGTGCTTGGACAGAGACAGTGCTCAATATTTTCAACAGCTTCAGCACACCGCAAAACGGCAGAAGCAGGCCAAAGAGATTGCAGCCAGCGTGACAGCAGCAGGGCCAGCATGGCAAATGCAGCTAGAGATCTTCAACAAGTTGGACACTGCCAACTTCGCAACTGTCTCTAACATCGTGGAAAAGATCCAACGCCTGCACCAGTTGTCTGACCGGGAGTCAGTCCATTGCATTGCTTTCTTGAATTGGTCTGCTCCTGCCATTTTTACAGCGCAGACTCAGAAGGCGCAGGCGGGCTTGTGCGGTGGCATTGTGAACGGGCTTGGCCGCTCCATTGGAGTCTGCTTAAGCCCTATTCACTTTTACAAACGAGGCAGCCTACACAAAGCAGAGCAGAATTGCTTGTCATTGTTGACCAACGCAGCATTGAACACAGACACCCGTTTCGCACTGGCATATGCCAGCAAGACAGATGAGCGGGAGAAACGGCCTATGCTACAGCCAGGCATCATCCTATTCCCAGGNCGTTTCGCACTGGCATATGCCAGCAAGACAGATGAGCGGGAGAAACGGCCTATGCTACAGCCAGGCATCATCCTATTCCCAGGGGGAACGGACGAGTCGTCAGCTCACAAAGTCGTCTGGCAAATTTGGCGTGCGTCGGGGCTGCTGACCAAAGGGGCCATTACTGAGGCGGCCATGAACCCATCGCAGCAGATGCATGTCATCGAGGACATGAGAGACGACGCGCTGCCAGACTCGTCTGACACAGCCACACATGTGACCCCGGTCGAAAAGGCAATGCAGATTGGCGAAGACGCTGCGCGCAAGATCCTTCAAGCATCTTTGCCTCAAGGCCTGGGCCGCGCAGCCATCTTGGTGGTTGATCTCAGCTCACACACTCTGGAACTGGCAAAGGCCTGTTACAAAGAGAGGGTGGCAAAAACTTTGCAGACGCCTATCTATTATTTAGGCATGGCAGAAAGTGAAAGCGAGTTGGAATGGCAACGCCACCATTTGGAGGGATGGCTGAGTGAGGGATACATAGACGGCTCCATCGGGTTGCCCCCAGGAGCGCAGACTTTGATGCCCAAAGAATTGCCTTCAGACGTGGTCACTGCCCTCCCGCCAAAGCCTGAGCTGAACACACTATCGTGGAGTTCCAAGAAGGACGAAGAAGCCGGCCTGCCGACCTTGAAAACACCCGACAAGGTACTGCAAGCTTGGCACGACCACGCTGTCTATGGAGGCCGATTCCAAGAATGGCTAGTCCAAACGCGGGCCGCCATTCCATTGGATTTGACTGAGTCCGCAAGCAAGGCAGCCAGCAACAAGCGAGGCGCTTCATNATTCCAAGAATGGCTAGTCCAAACGCGGGCCGCCATTCCATTGGATTTGACTGAGTCCGCAAGCAAGGCAGCCAGCAACAAGCGAGGCGCTTCATCGACCTCAGAGGTCGTGGAGCCACCTCCAAAGGTTTTGAAAAAAGAAGAAGATGACGCCGCTGCCGCAGTTCCTGCAGCAGTTCCTGCAGCAGATCTGCCAAAACCTTTGGCCTGGCAAGCAACAATTCCAGGAGGCGGCGCCAAAGGAAAAAACGCGGGAGGAGGAAAGTTGGTCATAGCAGTGGGAAAGCGGGTGTTTATTGTGAACGAAGGCAGTGCAGATCTGGTCCTACAGCCTGGCTCGACATTGGCAGGCTATTATAAAGGAAAGTTTGTGTCGCTGAAGAGCGGACAGGAAGAGGCGCGTCCTGCTGATGTTCCTTTCGCACTGACAGATTCCACCGATTCAGTGCTGCATGAGAACAAGATTCAGTCAGTGGGCCAGGTTGTGGCGCAGAAGCGAGCGCTGACACCATTGAGCGCAAGCGTCTGCTACCACCAGCTGGTAGACCAGCCTACTGCGGCAGATGCGAAACATTTCGTCTTAACTTTGAAGAGCCCAATCGCATTTCGGCCTGAGAATGCACCAACCAGTGAAGACAAAAAGGATAAAGACGGTTGCTACACATTGCCGCAAACCAGCATGGCTGGCTGCTTGGAGACACTTGAATGGGAAACCAAGCATACCAGCATCACCTGGGCAGTCAAATGGCAGGCGAGAGGCTTGCAGCCAGTCCGGCCTGTGGTAGTGCTGACCCGCAAACTGACTGTGAAGGCGGGCCAAGCTGTGGAACTGGTGAAGTAGGCACTCCAACCGGTTGGCAAACTACGGTTTTTGAACAATAATGCCAACAATTAACCTAACGGTTTCCTTTTTTTTCTGAATTTGGACAGCATGCTATGATTAAGTTGGCTTTTAAATGTTTTTCTAACTTTGCCGGCCGCTTGAGATGCCTTGGCCAAGTAGCTCCGCGACTGACTGGCTCATTTCTGATTCGCCGAAAATGGCTCTCCGATTCTGAGGGGGTGCATGGCAAATGGGAAAATTTGGAACATAGTGCATGCGACATCACTTTTTTTCGCCATTGCAAGAAAACATTGGGGCTAGCTTCACAAGTCAAGGTTGAACTGTTCAAACACATGAATGTGAAAAAATCAACATCTCTGTCTAAACAGCTAGTGCTGTAGTCAGTCACAATCCAATGGCAAGCCCCAGCCGACCCCAAACCCAGCCCCAACCAAAGACCTACACAATCCCACACACACACACGCACACACACACACGCGCACACACGCACACACACATGGGACTACTGTAGACATTTACTACATGTTTGTCTGTTATATATTTGTGGAGCATCAAAACACGAAGCAACTTACCTCTACCTTGCACATTTTGCAATCATATGGACCATGCCACAACTACATGAAGCATCCTTTCTCGCAACCGGAAAAGGTTCAAGGGTGCCCTATGTTTGTCCAAGCATTTCTCACCACAAAAAATAGATTTGTGTTCAATGTTATAGCAAAGAAGCATTGAGATCACCAATTTTTACAGAAGCATGAAAAACACTAATCCGAGCATACTATGAAGAGTAGAAAGACACAACTCTGCTAAGTTCTTTCATGGCATTGAAACCACAAATTATCATTGTAAAGAAAAGATTCCGACGAAAAAAACACAGTTTGCCACCACACAGCGAATACTATAGTAGAATCATTAGATAAGCTGCCATGGCAACAACGCACACTTGTGAATGATGGAAGGAGGAGGGTATGGGAAAGGTCTAAGTATCCGCCTTCCCGTCCTGTTGCTGCCACCAGCTCCGGGCTTGCGCAGCAGCAGCTGCTGCCGCTGCCATCATTGACGCAGTCTGCCGCTGCCACCAGCTCCGAACCGGCGCAGCAGCACCAGCAGCAGCAAGAAATGGCTTGGGCAACTATTGCCACCAACTATTGCCACCAACTACTGCCACCAGACACATGCTGTTCCTGGCTCGTCATCGAACAATCGACAAAATAACTTTGTAAACTGCAATCCTCATCGGCCAGTGCCGCGAGATTGGTTTATTCCCCCAATCCCTGAAAATGTTCCGGCTGCAAGGTGGCAAGCTGCAGCACCAGCAGCAGTATACAGCGAAGATGACTACCTATTAGACGAGCCAGAGGATCCTGATCATCTGCTGCAACATGCTGCTGCGCAAAACAATAATATGGGGCTGGAGATCATGCTGCAAGGCCTGGCAACACCGTCATCTTCTTCAAGGTCGTCGTCGTACATATTTCCGGACACATCAACGACATGCGGGGGAACCGCGCCTCCTTCATTCTCGCNAAGGCCTGGCAACACCGTCATCTTCTTCAAGGTCGTCGTCGTACATATTTCCGGACACATCAACGACATGCGGGGGAACCGCGCCTCCTTCATTCTCGCACGGCCAGGCGTCCTCATCTGAAGGAACATCATTGACACCCCAAGGCACTTTAAGTTCTTCCCACCAATCGTCAAATTCAAAGTCAGCTTCAGACAGCGCCAGGGCGGACACTCATGTGAATCAGCGCTGACAAGCAGACATTGCTATTTATTCCATCCACTGACTGACAAACAAGCCAAGCGCTAGCTNCAGACAGCGCCAGGGCGGACACTCATGTGAATCAGCGCTGACAAGCAGACATTGCTATTTATTCCATCCACTGACTGACAAACAAGCCAAGCGCTAGCTTCTCGCGCTGCTGCTTTGCTTACCAATAAAGTAGAACAATTCCATTAGAAGTGCAGTGTAGGAGCCATGATGTCATGCTGTCACCAACATGATTCAATGGTCAGCGTCCATGACATGTT